>PVKZ01007189.1:0-25753 GCA_004027375.1 Macroglossus sobrinus | reverse complement strand
AAAAAAAAAAAAAAAAAAAAAAAAAAAAAAAAAAAAAAAAAAAAAAAAAAAAAAAAAAAAAAAAAAAAAAAAAAAAAAAAAAAAAAAAAAAAAAAAAAAAAAAAAAAAAAAAAAAAAAAAAAAAAAAAAAAAAAAAAAAAATCCAATTAAAAAATGGGCAGAGGACCTGAACAGACACTTTTCCCAAGAAGACGTACAACTGGCCAACAAACTTGAAAAGATGCTCAACATCGCTATTAGGGAAATGCAAATCAAAACCACAATGAGATACCATCTCACACCTGTTGGACTAGGTATTATGAACAGAACAAGTAATAACAAGGGTTGAAGAGGATGTGGAGAAAAAGGAACCCTCATACCCTGCTGGTGGGACTGCAAACTGGTTCAGCCACTATGGAAAACAGTATGGAGGTTCCTCAAAAAACTAAGAATTGATCTACCATATGAGTCAGCGATCCTTCTACTGGGTATTTACTCCAAACACTTGAAAACATATATCCGAAAAGATATTTGCACACCGATGTTCACAACACTATTATTCACGGTGACCAGGACATGGAAGCAACTGAAGTGTCCTACGATAGATGACTGGATAAAGAAGCTGTGGTACATATATACACAATGGAATATTACTCAGCCATAAGAAGAGGTGAAATACTGCCATTTGCGACAACATGGATGGATCTCGAGATAATCATGCTAAGCGAAATAAGCCAGACAGAAAAAGTTGAAAACCACATGAAATCACTTACATGTGGGATATAAACCTAAAAGCAACAAATGAACAGGACAAACAAACAGAGACTCATGGACATGGACTCTAGACTAGTGGTTACCCGAGGGTGGGGGGAAGGAGGGAGGGAAGAGGGAAGTGGGGGAGGTAGATGGGGTAAAGTGAGTCAAATATGTGGTGACAGAAAGAAATCTAACTATGGGCAGTAAATACAAAATACGATATATACATATGCCTTACTGTTGAATTGTACACCTGAAACTTACTGGATTTCGTTAACTACTGTCACCATAATAAAAAATAAATCATAAATAAAATAAAAATCATGCCTGAAATACCACATTCGGTTACATCACATTTTAAAGGGCACACAGGCAAAAGAAAAGGCGTGTAGCTCAGGCAAACCAGGATGATTAAGAGTCTAAAACCATGTCTGATGAGAAGTTTTGTTAATGGTCCTTTTTAGGTAGAAGATTCGAGAAAGAACTATCGTGATTATTTCAGACACGTGATGACCTAGTGTATGGAAAAGAGATTAAACCTATTCTCTGTGGACCCAGGGGGCAGAGCTTGGGCCCGAGTTTGACGGCACGTAGGAAGTGACAGCCGGAAAAAGAAAGAGATTGCATGGAGAGAGAGTGGGTTTCCGTCTCTTGGAACTGCTCAAGCATGGGCTGGATACCCCTGGAGCACCCACCCCAACCCCCCTGCAGGAGAGAGGAGTGGGTGGACCGAATCGGGGGAGGGGATGGGAGGTGGAAGAGGCCGGAGCGCTGCCTCCCCCCACTTCACATGGAGCAGCTCCCCTTTATCTATTTGCTTCTGGGTTCGCAGGGACACTGTACCTCGAAGAAACAATTCAAAGGCTTAAGAAAATGAACCAGGGAACGAGATTACCTATTAGTCCCTTCAAAGGCCGAGATCCTTACGACCTCAGCAACTAAGCAAGGGCGTGCAGAGACACTTTGGTGAGCTGTGACTGGGGTGAGTAATCTAAAGTGACACAGAGGTGAAACGGCAACATTTTGTCCCTCGCACACCCACTCCTTTTCTGCTTTCATCCGGTCCCCTAATTCCCTATTCTTTTACCAGCACGGTATAATAAGAAAGAGCTTGATATTCAGATTTCATAAAATTCAGATCAGTTCCTCAAGGATGTTAAACCCAGACTTACGAGATGACCCAGCAATTCTACTCCTAGGTATCTACCCCAGAGAAATGAAAGCATCTGTCCACGTGACACCTTGTCCACGAATGCTCACGGCGGTGTTACTCACGACAGCCAGGAAGCAGAAACACCCAAGACGTCCTCCAGCTGGTGAACGCGTGAACAAAACGTGGTCTGGCCATAAAATGGAAAATTATTTGGCCACGAGAAGGAATGAAGGACTGACACCTGCCACGACTTGGGTGAGCCTTAAAACATGATGCTAAGTGGAGGTCAGACACAAGAGGTCAACGATTGTATGATTACACTTACATTAAACATCCAGAATCTAAAGAAAGCAGGTTCACGGTCTTCAGGGCCTACAGTGATAGGGGGATGGGAGAGGCTGCTACGAGGGGCTGAGGTTTCTTTTGGGGCGATAAAAATGTTCTTAAGTTGGACAGTAGTGACGCCTGCGCCGTTCTGTAAACACACTAAAATTCACTTAACCGTATCCTTTAAAAGGGTACATTTTGGTATATGAATAATATCTCAATAAAGCTGTTATTAAAACAAACATGGTTCGGACTGGTACCCAAGCCTTACTAGCGGCGTGACCTTCAAAAGTCACCAAGCCCCCTTCAGCCTCACTTGCCTCACATGCAAAAGAGAATGGTGATCCTACCTCCCTACTTCAAGAGAAGGCCTCAAAGCAAATATGGAGTAAAGGATGGTGGCTCCAAAATCAAATACTGATAAACGGTCGCTTTTCACGGCTTTTCAACTATTATACTTTTTATTAGGGCAATCACAAAAAGTACGTGATCTCTAGCTCCCTTTACAGAATCCTAAATACTCAGAAGAAAAAAACAGTGCACAAATTTTCTACTTAAATGAGAGGGCCAGCATCTGAAAGATGAGAATGGCTAGTGTTTTCAGGCTAGACGCTAACTTTACATGCAGTATTCATTGCAGATTTAGTAGGAGACATAGCAAGAAAAAAAGTTGAAGGGGAAGAGAGAAATTTCATTCATTAGAAGAAAGTTTTCGCTTCCGCCCTTCTCATGTATACACCATCTTCCAGCTTTATCACACCAGGAAAACAAATATCACAGCCATCTAAATTATAAGTATGTGCTGTATTTTCTGAAGCTGATATATCACTATGACTTTTTAGTTCATCTCTCTATCAAAGGCACGAAGCATACTCAACATATGAAAATTCTCGAGTTCATATATTGTACTGTTGTAGTCTTGCCATTGTAGTGTAAATCTCTAATTTCAAACAAAAAAACATTTTTTTTCAATGTAGCTAATAAAACAGCCAAATGTTTCATTTCGTTCTTGGTGAACTGTGGCTTCTGTGATCCACTGCTTTAATTGAATCATCATAGTAATTAACCGAATTGGACTCATTTGCATTTTCAGTAAAAGGAAGCCTCTTAAAATGAATAATTTCACATCAAAACATCTGTTGCTGAAGGCGTCCTCGGTTAACATTCATTTCTGCCCCACCAACTACCCTCGCTTCAAACTTTATTCATAAAGTAACCAGAAAATAATAAGTAACAGAGCTAAGAACTTGTTGAGAAAAGTAATTCAATAGTTATGATTCACTCGATTGTATTTTGAAGTGATGTTACTGTTTGATTCCAGTTATTTCAAAGTGATTTTTCATTAAACTGCTCCCCGTACAATAGGTAAGAGCTGGCTTTCACTTTCCTCTGCACACCCTTACCAGTAAAATACCTTATCAATATCTCTAACCTAGCAATTATCAAGAAAAGGCACACCCAACTTTGTGACCAAACTACTATTTAGGAATATGACCAGGCCCCCGAACAACCGCTCAAATGAGAATATCTAAGTTCATTTCATAACCGAAATCAAACTGTCAACATATATGACCATATCTTAATTTTTAAAAAGCCTCTACGCCTGGAAATCATTGAACATAATCTTTCAGCCACTAACACAGAAGGAGTTCTTCCAAAAACACTGCCTCTTACATCAAAAACAGTGAGTCAAATATGATTGATTACAAGTCACTTAAGGAAACTAGTTAAAATTTAATTGAGGGCTCTACAAATTATCGGAGAATAAAACCGTTCCCGTGACTTTAAACCCTTAAGGGAGTCCAGAGGCCAGTGCAGTACCAAACACACTCCATCTGCCTCACCGAGGATCAGAACACACAGGGCTTCCGCCCCGCAACTGCCGTTGAATTTGGAGAGAGTCAAAACTCACTCCACTAGGCGGGCGTTACTAAGTTAATGAAGGCCCACATCTGATTAACACGAATTTACAGGCTGCCAAGACTATCAAAGACTATATCCTCTTCCATAAAAAAAAAAAAAAGATGATAAATTTCACCAGAGATTAAAATATCATTACAGCAAATGAATCAGCACTCATTAATCTTTATGGCTCCAGCTATTACCGCCTACTTGCAAACAGGTGTTGAATGGCTAGAAAAGTTCCCTGAAATCACAGTTTCAACTGCAAAATAAATAGCTCAAGTTGTCAAAGCGTCTAGCATTCCAAATTATTCCAACTTCACGACGAATTCTACCAAATATACATTTCCCCCCACCCCGCCGCCCCTTTACGAACTTTTGGGGCCTTCTGATCAAGCCATAAATCCAAGATATAAAACATGATGTTGTTAATTTGGGTGCCTGAAGGATCACACATCATGATCGGATAATATATGCGCTGGGCTGTGAGAAACTCCCTTTCAGCCCTGCTAGTGAGACTAAAATCTTTCAGGCGCGTAGGATTTTGTGTGTGTGTGTGTGTGTGTGTGTGTGTGTGTGTGTGTGTGTGTGTGTGTGTGTTTGTGTGTATACATATATATATATAAAGTGTATATTTTGTGTGTATATATATATATATTTTTTTAAATGCCATATTGGGAGTTGTTACTGTTTCCTTCCTGTAAAAATATACCCTCCCCCCCCCAAAAAAAAATCTATCACCCCGTACACTGAATAAGTGGAAACACTTTTAAGGTAGCTCCACTTTGCCCGTCCATTTAGATGGCACCGAACTGGGGTGATTTCATCAAAGTGGAGCTGAATGGATCCCGAGGGTCCCCAGGCAAGCGACGCGGCGTGCACGCTCCGAGGAGTGTTTTGTTACTAAGTGGCTTGTGCGCCGAGTTCCTCGTGCAGAGACCTCTGCGAGCGGAGGTGCGTGTGGGAGCGGAACAGAGCGCGCCGGCGGGGCGGGGGGCGGCGGGCGGCGGGGCCCCCCACGCGCTGGCCCGCGGGAGCGCCGTGCGGGTGGCGCCCGTGCGGGTGGCGCCCCGGCCGGAGCGGGAGCCGGAGCCGCAGCCGCAGCCGGGCGCGGGGCCCGCGGCCCAGCACAATGCGCCCCGGCGGCGGGAACCGCGCGCCCCTCCGCCGCAACTTTGCGCGGCCTCCGCGGCCGCCCGGCCTCGCCCCGCGGCGCGGCCCCCGCCGCGGTCCCCGCGCGCGCCCCGCCGCCCGCCTTCGCCGCCGCCGCCGCCGCTCACCGTTGCAGAACTGGAGCAGCGACGACGTGTCGTACAGGCTGCCGTAGCTCGAGAAGCCGTCCTCCATGCTGACTGAGGCCGCCGGGCAGCGCCCGCTCCGCCGGCCCGGCCGCGCCGCCGCCGCCGCCGCCGCTCACCCCCACACGGAGCCGCCCGAGCCGCGGCCGGCGCTGGCGCTGGCGCTGGGGCCGGCCCTGCTGTGGCGGCCGCTGCCGGTCACCATGGCAACGCCCGGCCCGCCGCCGCGCGGGCCGCCGCGCGCTCTGGCCGCCAGGGGGCGCCCGCGGCGGGGGGCGGGGCCGGGGGCGGAGTCGCGGCCCGAGGGGCGGAGTCGCGGCCCGGGAGGGGCGGGGCGGGGCGGGGATGCTGCGGGCGCGCCGGGGCCGGGCCCGCCCCTACCAGGGGGCGACGCGGGGGGGTGCGAGGGGACAAAGGCGAGCGGGGAGGGCGACGGGGACCCCACCGCGGGCATCGCACTCCCGCCTGGCCCGGGCCACCCCCGCTGCCCACGCTCGCCGGCCGCTGCAGGACCAAACATGGATAACGTGCGAGCCCCATTCGGCTGTCTTTCCCCCTCCGAGCCATTCTGCCCCCGGCCACGTCCTGCAAGGCGCGGCCCTGTCGCCACGGCCGCCCCCCGCCTCCGCGGCAGGGCCCTGCGTCCGGGGCGGGTCAGCGGCGCTCGTGACCCCGCTCGTGGAAGGACGCGGCTTCCCACTTCCAAAGGGGGCCGCGTGCTCTGCTCCGCGGCTGGGAAAGTCCGGGCATTTAGAAGATCTGAAACATCTGCGCTGTTCTCCCCGCTCGGATCAGCCCCCCACACCCCCAGGGGCAGATTTGTTACATTACACACTTGTTAACTTGTTACAGGCCCCAAGGAAATCTGTGTTTACTGTATCTCAGAATGAAAGACTTAGGACAAAACCCCCAGTGGGAGAAACACACAAACCCGTGAGTTTGTAACCGCCAGTCCACAGACAGAAACACGGGGCTGGTCATGCGTTCACTACCCGAGGCCTGAAGTGGGGGTGCTTGTAACTAACCGGGGAGACCGTGGGGTGCAGGATCTGGCTTGGTCCCCAGGAGACTGTCAAACGGTTATGCTCCGTGTCGCACAGTAGTTATAATCCACTTCCATGTAAAAACCTGAGTGGTTTCACAGTGTAGCTGCCACCTGTGTAGGCTGAATACATTTAGGGGAAAAGAGGACTGAGTGAAAAGTTACTCTTAGGAGAATCAGTGGACACGTGTTACATGCTTCCACTTATGTGAGGTCCCTAGAGTAACTGAGAGGTCCAGAGAGGCCTGTGTGTCCACAAACACAAGCCAAGGGCAGGGGTGGGGCTCTGTCACCGTATGTGACATGTTTGGCATAGGGTTGCCACGTCGGGCGTTAGATGCTGCGGGTAGGAGCCGTTATCCCTTCAGGGAGACCAAGCACAGAAGACCAGACGGCTCCTTAAGTCTCCTTCAGGGACACTCGGAGGCAGAAGGGCCACAGGTGCTGATAGTGTGACACTGATCTGGGGTTTGAAGGACAGTAGGAAGGCCAACGTTAGTGATCGTGGAGGAAAAGAGCAGGGCCTGCTGGCAGGTCCCCAGGCTGGTCTGACATGACCAGACAGCTCGTACCGCAGACCGTGGGAAATAAGAACGGACACAGAGACCGGGGCCAGGTAAGAGAGCTGGCAGAGGAGGCCCCCAGAAAGATGAAGGGAGGCAGGAGGTTTGCACACAAGCAAACGGCTGATAAGGAGATGAATCTGAGTGTGAACTGGACCACCGGGGCCCAGGCCTGGGGATGGAGCAGCCCAGAGTGTCTGCAGAGCTCCAGCAACGAGGCAGGGGGCACGGGCACTCAGAAGAAAGGAGACTGAGGGTCGGGCCAGAGGAGGACTGCCGAGGAACCAAAGGGCTGGAGGCATAGGAAGGCCGACGATGGACAGCAAGCCCTTATTAGCGATGCCCTGTGGCCACTGGAGGTGCGTGACCAGCTCGCTAGTGACAGAATTGGAATCTGGGAGCTGTTGGCAAAGAGGCGCCAACTGAACCGTCTAAAGGAGAGAATGAAGGTTGGATGGAAGCGGGCAGCGCCTTGGAAAGGGGACACAGAAAGAGAGAATCCAAAGGGACAGTCGTAGGGGCAGGAAAACCAGCCAAGGGGATTGTCTCATTAAGCTAAGAGCCTGGGAAGCTGCAAAAAGGTGGGCTGTGTCACAGGGCGGTCAAAGACGACGAGGCTGGGAAAGGCCCTTCCATCTGGTGGCAGAGGGGGCTCGCGAGTGACCTGAAGCATCCTGGTGAGCAGTGGGGACAGGAGCAGGGCTGCAGACATCAAAAGGAGAGCATGGACAGATGCACGTTTGAGAACGTTGGCGGGGAAAGGAAATGGGGCCAAATAGAGAGGGCGGGGTGTCAGAGGGTCACATAAAGTCCCTCATCCCCTGCCCAGTATAGGTGGTCCCTCTGCACCTCTAAGGCAAGAAAGAGACAGGTGCTACGGAGAAGCGGCTTTAGAATGGCGAGACTTAACAGAGATGCACATTTGACGTTTGTTCATTCTTCTTCTCATTCCCCATCTTATTCCGTTCTGGTCCAATCTTTATCCCGTCTCTACGTTGTGGTTTTATGCATCGGGATACACTGGATAATCAGCACAAAAAGCTGAAGTGTGGCATTCTTAAACCAGGCAAGGGAACGAAAACCATGACCAAATGATTAAAAGATGTTTCTCTTTAAAAATATTACTATGTTTGATTTGGGATGTTATAGGTATAGTGTGTGAACCGCCCCAGCTAAAAATGATCAGGAACTAAAGAAAATTCAGAAACAGGATAGGCCAAAACTTGAGCTGGAGATTTTCTTCGAAAATTTTACTTTTACTAGAGCAAAATTATAAATAGTGAAGGCCTCGGTCCACTTGCTTGTGAGATGATAAAAGATGGTTATTACATTCTTAGCCTAAAGGATTAAACAGCTACGTTTTTCCCATAGCGATAGAAGCGAAATCTTTCAAAAAGCAAAATCGAATATAATTATAAGGCCATGCACGTTAAGTCCATTAGGTATCATCTCCGCAGCAGTATAGAAAGATCTACGGAGAAATTGCAAGAAAATTCTCTGAAATCTTCATTAATAATGTGAGATTCGCGCCCAAACGTTTTAACAGGCTGTTGTTTTTCCACGTCATTCTGAGATCATTTATGGCCTGAGTCCAGAGAGTGTTGTCATCCTGATAAGTGACGCGCAGTCTTGGGGACGATGTCACCATAGCGTCCAGTGCGTTAATAGCAGCACCATTTATACGACGTGGGAAAAACAGAGAGGAAATTGGGAGTCCTGTAGCCTTTGTTCACAGAGAAGTAATAATAATAAAAAAAAATTACCCAGAAACGTGAGCATCTATTGTTTAATTCAGCATTCCTCCAAAAATTGTTGTGCAGTACCAGGCCGCATGCTGGGGGCTGGGTGGCTGTGAAGTCAATTTAAAGCATCACACAATGACGTCACAGCTACTTTCAGTGTACCCCCTCTAAAAAATAAAATAGAAAACTCCACTCTGGGTACACACCCCGAAAGGAATGAAACACAGGGTCTTGAAGATCTATTTGTCCACCTATGTCCACGGCATAGTGTAAAAACATCAGTGTCTGTGGATGGATGAATGGATAAACAAAATGTGGTCCATCCACCCAGGGTAATGTTATTCAGTCTTTACAAAGAAAGAAATGCCGGCACCTGCCACAGCGTGGATGGGCTTTGAGGACGTTATGCGGAGTGAAACAGTCACAGAAGGACCGACATTGCAAGATTCCACTTACATTCGGTCCTTAGCACAGTCAGATACATAAGCAAAAAGTAGAAGGGTGGGTGCCAGGGGCTGGGAGAGGGGGAGTTAGTGTTTAATCGGGACAGAGTTTCAATGTGGGATGCTGGAAAGTTCTGGGACGGGTGGTGGTGATGGATGCATGACAATGCGAATGTGCTTCATGCTGCTGAACTGCACGGTTAAAAATGGTCAAAGGACAAGTTTTATGTTCTGTATTTCACGTCAAGAAGAACATGAGATGGAATGAGAACTATCGGAGTGCACCGAACAGGGCGTTTTGCTGGAAGCATCCATCTTTACCTGCAACGTCTGTCTATGCGCTGAGTCACGAGGTGACTGTATTTCTCTCTCTAGATCACAAAGTCTAAGAAGCTTTGTGTGTAGACATACAATAGCCATACGAATAAACGTATCGTTACAAGTGGGGATACATGCTTTGAAACGAGAAGAGAAGGAAGGATTTCAGATTAGTTGGGGGGGGGGTTCTGAGTGAAAGAAGGAACCAGACTTGAAGTGGGCAAGTCGGAGGGACGGGGTAGGGGGGAGTACGAGGCGGGAGAGGAAGCCACCTGTTCTCGTGGGGGTTCTGATCTCATTCCGAGAGCAAGGAGAAGTTGTCATTCAATGAGAGTTTATCAGTGAAATTGCATGCCCGCCCTACTCCAGCCACCCCAAATCCATATGTTAAAGTTCTAACCCCTAATCCCCCAAAATGCGATTTGGAGATGGGTCTTTACGCAGATAATCAAGTTTAAAGTGAGGCCAGTACGGTGGACCCCAATGCCATAGGACCGGTGACCATGTAAGAAGAGGCATTTAGGACACAGACGCACACAGAGGGGGGACCACATAGAGACACAGGAAGATGAGAACCACCTACGAGGAGAGCGAGGCCTGGAACGGTTCTTCCTTCACAGCCCTCAGAGGGAACCCACCTTGATTTGGGGCTTCTCGCCTCCAGAACTGCGAGAAGATCCGTTTCTGTTGTTCAAGCCTCTCGTTCTGTGGTACTTTGTTACAACAGTCCCAGGAAACTCACAGTTAATATAGGATCTCAAAGTCGAAAATGGGCTATTCCACAGATTCGGGACACCACCGTTCGTTACTAAAATACAGAATACGCTTCTTGTGATCATAAGACAGTTACTTTATAAAATGAGAGGAAATTACAGATTTTTAGCATCACTACAGAACATTCAACTCTGTGGTCTCCAACCTGCCAGCTAATCCAACACGCTTTCCTACCACGTCCCTGCCCATTGCAAAGCTGGAGAGCTTGATTTGTTCAAAAGGTTGTTGGTTATTTGTATCCCAAATCGCTCATCCCAAAGCATCCCTCATGGATCCCCCTTTTGTGTGGTCAATTCGGTCTCCCTTTGTCCTGGTGCAGGCTTTTGTCTGTTCTGAAATGTCACAACCACAGCCCGTGTCCTGGTTTCTTCCCCACCACAGTTGTTACTCCAGGGTTAACGCGCCCAAAGAGGGTTTAACGAGGTCATTTCATTCCCTATTGCCTGCCCCATTAAGTGCAGACATTTTGGCTGGGACTTCAGGTCTGTGTTCCTGCTGCAAATGCTGTCTTTGGCGTCTGCCACAGTCCTGCCACACCATGCTATCAGAAACTCCTCACGACGCTCGGGCGTGCCATGCGTCTGAGTGCTCTGGACCTCTGCCCGCGCCCCAGTCCCAACTGCCCGCCTTCCCAGCCCACCAGCCTAGAAGCCGCCCTGTCATCTGCATGAACTTGGCCTCTAGTTATAAACAATGCTGTCTGCTGCACTCACACATCTGTATCCCTATGTCAGTTCACCTTGCCTTGTAGGAATGTGTGCATGCATGTGTGTGTGTGTGTGTGTATCTTTCCCAGGAGATTAGATGCCTCTAACACCCACCATGCTTGACACAATGTTGAAAGTACATGGTACTGAGTGAGTGAATGAATGAACAAACCCTCTAGACAAAATCAGTTGTGATTCCACGCAAGAATAGCTTCCAAACGCCTAGGGAGCTCCCGTGTGCTCCAGGGTGCCGTTCTCCATCGCCTCCCTGTCCCTCACGTGACATCTGAGCGCTCTCGTCTGCATGGATGCCCATGCCTCTCAGCTGGGCTCCTTTCTCCTGCACAGAACAGCCTCAGAGGACTGAACTGGATACAACTTGGATATTATGTTTCTCTTGATGCAACTGAAGTTCACTTTTTTTTTTTTTTGAGCAGCCGGGATATGTATACTGTTGGTTCATCTTAAACGTGCCATCCATTCTGAACCAATCCGTCTTTTCAAACGAACTGCTTATTGGGTCTTTTCCATCTTCTACTGAGCTCATTGATTTTTTTTTTCTCTTAATCTAAAGACACGATTTATCTTTACCCCTGTTAAATGTCATTTTGTTGGTTTCAATCCATCCTCGTAGCCAATCACCATCTTTTTAACTCTCAAATCTGGCATCTAACGCCTCAGCAAATGTGCCATAACAAACTCTTTAACGTCTCCTTCCTGCCCGTAATCGACAAATGCATTAGCGGCACAGGAGGGGCTGAGCCACACGTGCCCCTGTGGGGGACGCCTCGCCAGCTGCATCTCCATCGATCTGTTATTTATCAATACGCTGGATACGTTTGTCCAGCTAAGTACAAAATCGCCCCGACTGTTCGCTCGCTCACCCGGCCTGTTTTTCTCTGCGTCATCCACAGGGTTGTGTGAAGGGGCTTTACCAGCGACGCGTTTGAAACGCGGTCTGCTAGTGCCACGAGAAGAGCGAGGAACATCGGGTTGGCTCTCGGTAGCCACGTTCTCCTCCAAGTGTACGCACACCCGCTCTTCCGAGATCTGTTAACATTTTCGCTCGGAACCAAGATTCTCACTGAAGTTATCATCTATGGTTTCCAGGACCCAGCTTCTGCTTTTTGGAAAAGTGTGACATTTTTTTACCCCTTCCAGTTTCCTGCGACGCCCATCTGGCAAAATTCGAGATGCTTAGCCGAGCCCTTGAAGAGGACGGACTCGCGATAACTGAGCAGGCCCCCGGCCGCCTCTCGCCACCTCGGGCTCTTGACAAGTTCCCCTAAGGGCCATTTCTTCAACGCTTTCCAGTTTTAAAATTATTGGAGAAAAAGAAACCCACAAAGTCATAACTACGCACACAGGCGTTCGAGTCCTTCAAGGCCCCCCATTCCTCAGCCCTGTCGGTCCCATGCTGCTTTTTGGTCCCCAAACGCCCCATGCCCCACGACTGCCTGACCCCGGGGCTTCACCTGTGTGAGTCCCGCTGTTAGAAATGCCCTTGACTCAGTCTGCAAGCCGAGCTCGGACGCTGCCTGCTCTCTGTCCCTGCCTGCCTCGGATTGCTAATGGCAGCCAGCACTTTTCATCCGTGCTGACCCATCTTTCTGTTGACACTGTGGGGGCACCATGGGGACAGGGCTCTGCTTGACCGTGCATTCATTCACATCACCCTCCCACAGTGGCCAACATGGAGTCTTCCCAGCGCTGTCCCTGGCCTTGCCCCTGGCTGGGGCCTCATCCTCGGGCGCGGGGGCAGGTCTACGGCCCCGCTCGTAAAGGCGAGGCAGCCCCAGCCTGGTACACCTAGCTCACTGCCCACCTGTGCACCCCCGTCCTGGAGGATGTGGGGTGGGTGAGAAGCCCTGGACGAGAAACACTCTGTGATGAGTACAACCTTCTCACGGCGTCTCAAACTTCATTATCCCGTCCCCAGAATGTCGCCACTGCAGAAACGTGAGCTCCAGAGCCTTCCAGAAGTAATCTGCTAATGGTCCAAATGGATATGAAAACGCCTTATTATCTAAGAAACCCGTGGCTCTCTCCCATGGTATAGGTTATTCACTCAAAAGCATTCTTGATGATTTGCATCCATCAAAGGAATTGACCTATTTTGAAGTGTCTGAAGTGAAGTGAAACATTACAAGCAACATTCAGTTGGTTTTCTCTTTTAAAAATGTCTTTCCATCTAGGAAACGTGACGTCATCACCGTCTCTGATTCATACAGGCAGTGCGGTGGATCGCAAACGAAATTTCCAGCCCAGGATCTCCACCAGACAATGTCATGTTCAGGAACTTTTGTTCATTTGCTCCATCGTGTTGCCCGGGAGGTTCTGTGGCCGTTCCTGGCTTACCACCGACTAACCACAGAGTAAATCCACTAATATTAGGTCGACGACTCATGGCCGGGGACCGGGGCAGCCCTGTGTACGCCGGAGTCCTGAGTCACCATTAACCAGCCCCTGTGACGCTGAAGTATTCTGGTTTGGATGACAAATGATATGGTCATCCTAGCTAATGTGGGAAGACCTAGAATCTATTCATGTTGAACACTGAAAAAAAATATTGAGATTCATACGGGTATATTAAAATTGCCATAGTAAGCTGCCTCAAAGCATCGAAGCTGTAAGAAGCAAGTTGCTGGCAATCTGAACATTTATCAGGAAAGCCACGGAAAAGACTCACTTCTGAGCTTTTCCTAGTCTCTTCCCAACACCCCCATCGTGGGCTTCTTCATCCCAGTGGTCCAGATACACGATACTTTCCTGTAACTAACAAAGCATCTGGGAGTCCTTGCTGAAACTGTTGCCCATGGCACTGACTTCAGCTCTCTCACTAAAGCAAAGATTTAAAGTGTCCCCTGATCAGAGGTCCCGGTAAGACGCGGCTCCACCCGCCTCCGTCACGTGCTCGCCCACTGTTCTCTCTGTCACAGAGGGTTGCTGAGTGCTCACTATCGGTCCACTCATTTGCACATACTGGGTATCCGCTCTGTGCTGGGAACAGGGGACACAAAGGAAATGAGGCACCAGCCTGGCCCCCCTGAAAGTCTCGTGGTCCAAGAAGGGGAGCAAACACACAAGAACACACCGGAACAGACAGGAGGGGCCACGCGCACGGGAGCTCGCTGGGGGAACGTGCCGGCCGCCACCCATGCATCGACCCTGGTCCAGTCTCTCTCTCTCTTCCTTTCTCTGCCGTGGGAAGACACAGCGAGAAGGCGGCCATGTGCAAGCCAGGAGGAGAACCCTCACCAGCTACCGACCATGTCGCCACCTGCTCATGAACTTGCAGCCTCCAGAACGGCAAGAAAAAATGTCTGATGCTCACGCCCCCAACGTGTGGTCTTTTTGTTATGGTGGCCCAAGGTGACCAAGACAGAAGACAGATTCCTTCTCGATTCTCCCTGAGGAAGGATAGAGGTGTCATCTCTGAAGCAGGGGAACCAAGGGGTTCTCAGCACAAACAGATGTGGGACCCTCCTGAGCTGAAGACAAAGGATAGCCTGATGCTGAATGTGACATCTTGCCCAGTCCCTTCCTGCCCTCGGCTCCCAGAATCCTGGCTGCCAGCGTCTGTTCTCCAGACGAGAGCGTAGAAGGCCCTGCCTTAGAGAATCTGACAAAGTTGGGAAACGATCTGAGGTACAGAAGGCCAGGCTCCCCAGGGGAGTCCCCCTGCTGATGAGACTCATCTCTGGACTCGGAACGTCCACGCAGTGTCTGAACGTTCATCCCTCTCTACAATTGGAATGGAGAGCCCAGAATCTCGAAACATTTGGGGAAATATAAGAGAAAGAAAAGGGAGGGGGATTCTGAGGAAACAGACAAGACAGACAACAAAAGGAAATAAAACCACCATCGACATCCTCTGAGATTGAAGTTACTGTAGCCACAAAACAATGATAAGAAGCTAAAATTAGGTGATAAGAAAGAAGATTTGGAAATTAAAAATGTGACAGTAAAAGTTAAATCTCCACACAGAAGACTCTAACATAGTTAATGAAATCTCTCAGAAAAAAAAAAAGAACAAAAAGACACAGCAATATAGAATAGAGGAGAAAAAAATCAATAATTACATCGGAAGTTCAATATCTGAATAGCAGGAGTTTCAGAAAGCAAAAATGAAGAAAACAGAGGGAGGAAAATCATCAAATAAATAATTCAAGAAAAACTCTCAGAACAAAGAGACATAAATTTCTAGATTGGAAGAGTCTACTAAGTGCTCACCACAATGGCAAAAAAAGGAAAGTCACAGAAATTGATGTTCCTGTGACATTTTAGAACATTAAAGACAAGAAAACTGTTGAAAAAACTTCCAGAGAGAAACAATCCAAGACAAAAAGATTAAGAAATAGAATGGCTTTGGATTTCTGAATGCAATAAGAGGAACTAGAAGTCAATAAAGAAATACAAAAAGTACATTTTTGAGGGAAACTTATTTTCAGCTTAGAATCACAGGCCCAGACAAATCATCAAATCAAGTATATGAGTAGACTAAAGCTATTTTCAGTCATACAAGGTCTCAAAACCTTAGCTCTCATGTGCCTCCTTTCTCAGAAAGATACTGCAGGATGTGCTCCACCAAAATGAGGGAGTGGCCAAGAAAGAAGACGAGGGATCCTGGAAAGAAGAAATCGAATCCAGGAGAGAAGGGAAAGGAATCTCTAGGAAAATGAGGTGAGAGATTCCCCAAACATCAATTGTGTAATGAACAATAACCATTGTGCTAATAGACAGCCAGTCAGATTGCAAGCAGAGGAAAGAGGCTCTGGAGAAATGCCACCTAGAAGATGAAATTAGAAACTATGGAAAGGAGATTTACACATTAGCCGAAGCATGTGGGGAGTACTTAGTGATAGATAACACAGAAAATGGAAGGCAATTACTTACTCCAAGAAAACAAAATATTGTAGAGGAAGGGAAATTCTATTGTACGCTGTATGGTGAATAGCATCTCATAGTCATAATAATATAAAGACATAATGATCATATAAAAATTATGACAAAACTATATTGGAAAGGGGGAGAAGTGTGTGAGTGTGTGTGTGTGTGTGTGTGTGTGTGTGTGTGTGCGCGCGCGCCTGTGTGGGTGTGTAGGGAGAGACGTGATAGAGAACTACACCTTCATCTCCCATGGTGGGATGTTAACAGAGAACAAATTCCCAAACCTGGAAAACCAGGAAGTCTCGGTATGCCCACGTTATTTCAAAAAAGATAAAGGAATACCAAAAGGGATGGATAAAATATTAGGAAGCAGCAGTTGCTTCTTTGAAGTGGGAATGTGGGGTTGGCATGGGAAACGGAGGGAAGGTAACTGCTACTTTTGGGTATTGAGCCTTGTAGAACTACTTGATTTTAAAAAATATAGGTAGTATGACTTTAATAAACTTCCATTACATTTAAAGTCACACGTACATTTTAATTTAACTTCTTAAGCTTCAATTTGTTTGTTTTTTTTTTTAGTTCGTTCCTTCATTCGTTCCACAATTATTGGCTGTGAGCCCTGTTCTGAAGGCCACGTGCTGTGCCTGGTGGGATTTTATCCTGCCCCTAAAGGTCCTTTCCTTTTAGAAAGAAAACCTTTAAGGAGGTTAAAGAATCACGTGCCTTTTTACTTTGCTTTGGATAGGGGGTGGGTTTCCCTAAGAAGTCCAAATGCTACATTCGTAAATCAGTTGCGATTTTAAGACAATGTGTGGCTGAAGTTTGCGATTTAAAGGGGTCTTATGATAAAGCTTTCAGGAAAAAAAAAAATTCCCCCCGTAATATATCAATGTGTCAACTTGTATTTTCGTACGTTGGCCAGTCTTGTGAGAAATCAATGTGACAATAGGAAAGGTAGTGTGAGCACAAATTTATGGGCCACGTGTCACCATTTAGGAAGAGGAGGAGTCATTTATCACCAATATTACTAATAACGACAAATTAGAATTCACCTGTACACCATATACTGAGACGTGGCCCTTAATTACATTACGTGCATTCTTAATGATGTCTTTTAGTGATTAAAACCTAACCTCATGCAATAAACGAGACAGCCAAATGTTCAGCTACACATCATTGGGGTTCTGAATAACGAATTTCACAGGATTTTACATTCCTTCCATTTATAACAGATATAATTCTCCCTTTCGGCTTTATCCTTCGTCTATGTATTTTATACACAAAGGGCTGTGTTACCTGGTGGGATTTTATTTTTGCCTGTAGGACAGTTTATGGCACCCAAGGAGAGCAGCAGGCAAATATTCTTTAAAAAAGATAACCATAGTTTAGAGAAACCATCTGTTTTAGTTGGACGAGTATACACAGAAAGCGTACCATAAAAACTTGCTGTGAAAATGCTCTTTCTCCCAAATGTTACCTTTTGTGCTCTGACTATTTTTCATGTGCTGGGTGAATGTGCAAGATGTTTTATGCAAAGTCCTCGTTGCTGTCCCCATATCGCCCTTATGCGCACAGTAGAAGAGGCTAATACGTTATCCCCATGCCATAGGACGATTATATTAAAATACATCCCAGCTACTCTGGGTCATCTCAAATGCCATTTACTCAAATGCCACTTCCTCTGGGGACCTTCTCCTCCCCCCAGGCCTGATGGCCCTCGCCCTGCTCCGAACCCCTTGGCACCTAGTGCTGACTGTCCCCGTGAACTCCGGTCCTTTGGAAACCTTGCCCCGCCCACCCAGGGGGCTCTGAAGACAGAGGAGAGGTTCCACTTGGAGACGGGGCTCTCTGTAACTTTTCAAGAAGGCTGTGACGCGCTGCCTGCCTCGGGCACTGTGCCAGCAAGCTGCAGGCCTAATTATATAACTATCGAAACGTAAAATGTGTGTCATTGTAAAGAGAAGAACAACCGCTTTTTTTTTCTTTTTTCTTTTTGATTTGTGACCAGAAAAATCTCCTTATGATCACTGGACTAGTTTCCATTTTAAGCTAATTAGTAAATTGCATTTTTGGCTCTTTAACTAACTAGGTTAAATTTAGCTCATCTCTTCCCTTAAAGTCAAGCTGTCAGTGGGATTTGCAATTAAAATGTTCACTCTGACTTTCTTTCCCATTCAGGGGGTGTGGCCACACATACCCTCCTCCAGCCCTTCCCCCACCCCCTCCCCAAGCTTCTCCCCAGCCCAGGGCTCCCTGGGGACACAGCGAGATGATGCCCTACCCATAAGGTGCAGGTCACCACCCATGAGCACGGCTGGCACCCTTGGTTTGCCCCCAGAAGCAGGCAGGGCACACACCCTCGTCTGCAAATCAAGCCTCAGCCACAGACAGCCAAACACCTATCATATGCCAGGCTCCAAAGGAATTACTGAAAATATGCAACAACCTAACGGCCAGGGCTGGAGCAGGGGCCTGGAGGCCCCCTTTGCTGGATGTGGGACGCTCTAGGGGTTCTCAGAGGTGGAGTGGCAGGGGAACAGGGTGCTCTCAGGGGGAGGATTGGGGTGGGACAACATTCTGGAACTATTTGACTCTTTTACCAATCGTCTAGGCCAAACCGGGGTGCACCCGCTGACTCTGGGCCTCCCCAGACCCCAAGAGTGCCTAAGAACGCGTCTGTGGGCATGCGTCAGTGAGGTGGTTACCGGGTCACCCCCACACAATTCTCTCTCTGGTGACCACAGTCATTCTGAGAGCCAGGGTCAGTCCCCCACCCTTGAATCCCAGCTTCTCACCTGCAAGCCCCCTGCTCTGTGGTTGGAAGCCTGCTCCACCCCCTCCCACCCTGTCTCCCCGTGAGCCCTGCAAAGGGCTCTTCCCACCCACCCCCAAACGTGGGTCGGACCCCCCACCACCACCACAGCGCGGTACCCGAGCCCCTCAGCAGGCCGGCCACGGGGTGGGAGGGGGAAGATGCTCACCAGCCTTCGCAGGGCAGAGACAGACACCAGCCCAGCTCCACGCCAGTTCCTCCCCGTGCCAGCGGCCTCGCTGCTCCTCCCCGCAGGGGGGCGGCGGGGGCAGAGACCAGCCCTAGGCGCAGAGAGCCCAGAGAGCCGGCATCCGACTTCTCTCGTGGCCATTAAGCAAGATGGGCCGGCGATTGCCAGGAAGAGGAAAGGAGGCATCCATTATGCAAGCACTAATGGGCCTCGGCCTCCAGGCTGCTCTGGGGAACAGGGTGGGTCTGTGAGGGGGGCAGCACCCCGCCAGGCCGCATCCCTTCCCACCACACTCCGGTTCTCTGCCAGAAGACCCTGTGCATCTGGGTGGTGACAAGTAGGGCAGAGGAGGCCACCCCACGAGACCAGCCGCAGGCAGTGAAATGGGCTCAGCAGCCCGGGGAGTCTCCGCGGCCGAAAGGATCTCTGGGAACGAGTGTGGGGGCTTTGCGGTCAGAGCAGCTGGGGATGTCAACGGAGCATCACCTGTGGAAAAAACGGGGACACCTTCTTCTCTCTAAGGTGTGTGACTTGGAGCAAATGGCCTGCCCCCTCTGGGCCTGACACAGGAGGCAGGTGGTTTCTGGGATGTCCCAGGGTCTTTCCAGGGCTGGCCCCCTGAGCCCCGCAGGGTCAGAGGCGCCCAGACACTGCTCCACAGGGCGGTGAGGAAAACGCAGAGTGCGTTTGTCACGGCACAATGAGGACTTGGCCTCATTCTGAGCTTCGACATTGTCATAGCCTTTCTTTTTAGGAAACAATGACCAGAGTAGGTGGTCATCATTTTTAAACGTCCTCATTTGGCAACATAAAAAGCTGGCAGCCTTATGTTCTGCCCTGGAAGGTCAGGGACGGGTGACCGTCTGTAAATCCCATTCAGCAGCAAGGCCTGGACCCTGAAAGCTCTCACTCTGGGCTTTGGTCACTGCAGGGCCCAGAAGGAGGGGGAGGCGAGGGGGAGGGGACACAGATGCGCGGCCCATCTGTGGGGACAGCATTGTGACCACTCTGCTCCCAGTATGTTCAGGACACAAAGCCTTCTAAACCTGGAAGGGAGAAGCTCTTGCATTTTATTCATTCCGGGAGCTCGCACAGACGGAGCACCTGCTCCTCGTCCGCCCGCCATGAGAGCACGGGGGTCAGACTGCGGGCTGTGACCCACTCCCGGGGCAGGAAATCAACTTAGCAGGGGACTAGAAACAGCATTTTAAAATGAAATATTGTAGAATAGGGCAGAAAATATCAGAGTATATCATACGTAGTCAAGTAGTAGGGTAGGTATTGGTGAATAAACATTGTATTTCAAATATATATGTATTAGTTTTATTTCAAATATATATTCAAATATTTTTATGATACCTATATGCCTGTCTGTCTGTATGTACTATCTATCTATCTATCTACCTATCTATCTATCTATCTACCTATCTATCTATCTACCTACCTATCTATCTATCTATCTATCTATCTATCTATCTATCATCTATTATCTATTCCTTTTCTGTATGGAGAGGTAAATTCCTCACAAACTAGGTGTTGCAGACAACAGCTACAAACTACAGAGAAAATAACAAAAGCAATATCCTGAGGTTCCTGGACAATAAACAAAAGCATGTGGGTTTTGGAGCAACATCAAAACCTAGAAAAACCAACCCACATGGGGAAAGTTTCCCATTTTGGAGGCTTTGCCCTGAGGGCAGCCATATTTGTAGGGGGCCTATGGTGGCTAAATTCAGTAGGAGACCTGTTGTCCTTCTGGACCTGGAACCAGGAGAGGAAGCTTGGATAACCAGCATGGTTGGAGAATGGGGGAGGAACTCCGTTAAGGAGAGAGACAGAGAAGGAGAACCCCAAATTCTGTGTGTAAACTCTGCCCAACTCTCCGGCTGACCCCCTAACCAAGTTAATTGCCTGCTGAAACAAAAACCTCAACATTCTTCAAAACGATATCACAGGATTCAATTTTCACAACCTCTAGGATACAATCCCAAATCACCCTACATGCGAAAGGTAACCCATTCTTAGGAAAAAAGCCAATCAGCAGATAGATAGCAACTTTAAAATGACCCAGTGGGATTATTAGATAAGAGCTTTAAAGCAGCTATGATAACAATACTCAGTGAGGTGAAGAAAAATACGTCCAAATAAAGAATACATAGGACATCTCAGTTGAGAAATGTCAAATATAAAAATGAACCAATTGGCAGCATTATTCACGGTAACCCAAAAGTAAAAACATCCCACATGTCCATCAGCTGATGAGTGAGTAAACAAAGCATGGCATATTTGTACGATGGAATATTATTCAGCCATAAAAAAGAATGAAGTACTGCCACAACATGGATGAACCTTGCAAACAGTATGTTAAGTGAAAGAAGCCAGTCACAAAACATCACATAGTCTATGATTCTATTAATAGAAAATTTCTAGGCCAGGAAAATCTATAAAGACAGAAATTAGGTTAGTAGTTGCCGGGAGCTAAAAAGAAGGAGAAATGGAGAATGATTGCTAACGGGTGCTGGATTTCTCTGGAGAGTAATGAAATGTTTTGGAATTATATAGTGGTGATTGTTGCACAACTTTACAAACATACTAAAACCCACTGCATTATACAGTTAGAAATAAATCAAATGAAAGTTTTAGGACTGAAACCAACAATATCTAAAATGATAAAAAAAAAAATTCCCTGGATGAACTCAGAATGAGAATGAAAATGACAAAGGGAAACCTTTAGTAAACTCGAAGAGAGGTGAACAAAACTTTTCCATTTTGAAATAGATAGAGAGAGGTAGTATAAAATTCACAGAGCCTTAGGGCATGTAAAATAATATCAGAAGTCTGAAAGTGCCACAGGAGAGAACAGAGAGAATGAGGCAGAAGAAGTATTTGAAGAAATACTAGCTGAAAAGACCCCACATTTGGAGAAAAGCTTAAATTATGGTTTTGAGAAGCTCAGCAAAACCTAAATAGGAGACATGGAGAGAAATATGCCTTAGGCATATTATAGTTAAATTACTGAAAATCAAAGATAAAGACAAAATGTTGAAAGCAGATAGAGAAAAACCATCCAATCCACACAGGGAATCCACAGTTCGAATGACTGCGTACATCTCACCAGAAACCATGGAGGTCAGAATAGAGTGGAACAGCATCTTTAAATATTGTAAGAAAATATCGTCAACCCCGAATTCTATACTCAGCAAAATTATCTTTCAAGATTAGAGATGAAATAAAGACACTTTAACATAAAAGGAACCTATATCACAGTAGGAAACAGTAAAGGACATTCTTCAGTCCAAAGGGGAATTGTGCAGGAGGAAAATGCAAATCTTTGTGAATGAATAAAGGGCATCAGAGATAGTAAATATTTGCATAAATATAAAAGACCAGTTTTCCTCTTCACTTAAAAAATTACCTGTGACTATTTGAAGCGAAAATTATAGCACAGTTTTGTGGGCTTTATAGTAAATGTAGATATAACACGTTTTGCAACTGTAGGGTAAAGGATGGTGGGGATAAAATAAATAGACCTACAAGTTACAAAATCCCTACATTTTATGTGAATAGTGCCACATTAACTATAAGTAAACAATAAAAAATGTAGGTGTATATTATAATCCCTAGACCAACCACCGAGAAGGCAGTGCAAAGAGGCGTAGCTGAGAAGTCAATCAGTCAAATGGAATTCTTAAAAATATTCAAATCATCCCCTCAAAAGGGCAGGAAAATGAATACATCAAAAACAGAGGTGACAAAGAGAAAATAAATAATACAATGGTCGTCCCATATCCAGTGAAGTTAAATAAACACTCTAATTAGAAGACAGAGATCACTAGAATAAAAAAAACAAGATATAATTATATACTGCTCACAAGAGACCCACTTTAAATATGAAGACGTGTGTAGATGGAAAATAAACAGGGAGAAAAGGATGCAAACAGTAAGTATGACAAGGTTGGAGTAACTATATTAATATCAGATAAAATAGAATTCAGGACAAAGACTATTACTAGAGCTAAAGATCAATAACTTTGTAATGATTAAAGAGTCGATTCATCCGGAAGCCATAGCGATAAAAAATGTATATGTACCAAGGAACAGAGCCTCAAGACATAGAAAGCAAAAACTGACCAAAAAAAAGCAAAAAAAGTTTTAAAGGGGAGAAATAGACAATTCCACAATCACGCTCTCTCTTCTGCAATTTCTAGAACGGTTAGACCAAAAAACAAAAAATCGGTAATGATACATTACCGATCCCAACACATCTTGACCTACTTGATATTTATACATATGCGTTATAACGTAAAATATATTTCTTGCTATGACTCATTTCTAAAAAAAATAATAATAATTTGAAAACTACTCTCCTAGGGCAAATACAGAGACTGAAGCATAGTCTCTGCAAAATTCTGCTTTGAGTGAGTGAGGCAGAAACCAGGGGAAACGGCTATAAGGAAGAATAAGGAAGATAAGGGGGAAAAAAAGATAAGGCATTGTTTATCGAGTATCTCCTATAGGCCTGTGCTCAATCCATTGCAGTTACGTAATTCCTATTACTTGGCCAGGTGGTGTTATCACTTCTGTTTTTCAGATGGGGAGACTGAGGCCCACAGAGGTAGAAGAACTGGGTTCGTGTCGACTGGAGTTTGAACCAGCTCTGACCCCTGCACAACGACCATAGGGAGACAGAGAGGATAATTCCTTTACTTTGGAAGAAAATGGGTGAGAATAGCGAATAACGATCAGACGTTGTTGGAACTGAGTGGACGAGGAGAGGAAAGAAACGATGTGAGCATAAGAGGGGAAGTTCGTGGGCGGTATTTGTGGATGTCGGTGCGGGAACTGGGAGGCGATGGAGGGACTCGGGGGAAATGTGGCTGGAGGGGTTCGCAGTGGGCTTGACCAAGTCCGGCTGAGCCCCCATTTCTATTCCCCAGGCAAGGGGAGAAAAGGAGGTGATCGTGGAATAAAGAGGATGTGGGGGTCTTGCTCCTCTCTTCCTCCTTGGCTGGCAACTCTAGGCGGCGGGGGGTGGTCCAGCCTCAGGGCAATTTCCCCTGTATTTAAATGGAGTGTCCCTAATGTTATGTCCTGAGAAAAGTGAGCATTAAAAGCAGCTGTGTCCAGAGGACATCATGACACTTGTTCTAATGCTGAAACACAGATGCCCCGTCCTTGGTCCAGACAGGGAGGGGAGGGGTTGTGTGGAGACATGCAAACAAACAAGGGCAACCCCCTTCACCACGTGTGAAGCCCCAAAAGAATGACATCAGAGTGACCACAGAAACCAAGGAAGCTTGGACTACCTATTCTAACTGCGTGGCTGCAGGCACGGGACCCCAGAAATGAGAGAGGAAGCTGTTTGTTTGCCACGCCTGGGAGGCCAAGGTTACTGAGCTGGGGCCGGCGCTGAGCACTGATAAGGAGCTCTGTGGACCTCACGTGCTCTGGGGCTGCCCTCTACATGTGCTCCCAGAGCCTCCTCCTGCTGGCACCCGCTACAGGGGCCCTGGGACCTGAACCATCACCTCTTGGAGTCTCAGGAATGAGTTCCTTCCACGGGAGGACTTTAACCTGGGTCAAGGGTGCCCGCAGGTGACCAGGGTGCCATCTGCAGAGCAGGCCTTGCTGTCCGCAGGCTGATACCTTCCAGCTCCCCAAGCGGCCAGCACTGCTGCCAACCCCTGCCTGCCTGCCTGGCTTGCCGGCTGGAAGTGATGATTAATGCTGCTCCCTGCTTCTCAGCAAGTCTCTGGCAAATGGGAGACTCCAGAGACCAGAAAGGGATCTCTGGTGGGCTCTCCTTATGGGAGAGCGGTCTGCAGTACTCGGCTACCCTGACTCCAGGGCCAAATCACCAGCCTATGCCAGTTTGGGTCACCCTGGAGCCCCAAACTGCTGACACAAAAGACACGATCAACATTGGGAGTCTTTCAAATGCATCTCTAAGTCTCCCCCTGCGTCAGCTGCCCTGGGACACGTGTACCTGGCCTGAGCACAGGTTCCTTCTGTCCCCATTAACGGAGAGCTAGAGATCTGTGGTGGCTCCTGGCCCGGGGCCTGTGCCACTTCCCTGCACCTCCCCCCACTTCTGCCCTCCGGCCACACGGAATTACTGAGTTCCTTGGACCACGCCCCGCTGTCCTGTGCCTCTGAGCTTCTGCCCATGTTGTCCCAGCCTCTCTGAATCTCTTCTTCCACAGCAGTTCCGTCAACACCACGGTTCCTCCCTCTCCCAGAGTGAACATCACCCTCCCGGCTCAGACTTAACCCTCCGGCTCACACGGCTGCTCCGGGAGACTCCGGGGCCCCACCCCACCTTGCAGAATGAACCCTCTGTCACCTCTGCCAAAATGCATCCTTCTGAGACGTTCGCTTAAAGTGTGACATTGTAATCACCGCATTCCCTCAACTCTAAGACATCCCTTTTGCTTTGGAAGGTTTCTGAAGTGAGGGTGAATCTTACATTCGATGCATACCTTTAACGCAGCGTGCCTGTCCCCGTCCCCCCTGCCCCAGGAGAAAAAGCTGCTTCAAAGTCAAAGGCAGGTCTTAGAATCGGGTGACTCAGCCCCCTCCCCCCGAGTCATCTCTGTGCCCCTACAGCCCGGTGCAGACTGGACCTGGCAAGCAATTGCTGGACCCAAAGTCACTTGAATTCACGTCAAGTGTTTCTTGAGGCCCACTCGGAATGAAGCCACGTGCTTGGCGAAGTGGAGGGTCCGAGATAATTACAACAAAGTCAAGTTCCTGTCCTCTGGGAGGCCGCAGGTGTGCGTGAATGAGGGGGCTGCGGAAGGCCATTGTATTCGTTTTGTTTTTGTTTTGTTTTGTATTTGTTTTCTGTTTGTGTTTTT
>PVKZ01007188.1:7245-25913 GCA_004027375.1 Macroglossus sobrinus | reverse complement strand
GGATCCGTAGTTACCTGAGGCAGGGCGGCAGACTCAGATGGGGGTATCAAGGCACCTCAGTGGCGGAGGCATGAGGCGACCACCTTGACTTCAGGGCCCTCGCACATATGGCGGTGGCCGTGGCTGCCCAGCCCCAGCCCCAGCCCCAGGGTCTGGGACTGCGGGCGACCCCCACAGCGCTCCCCACATCATCTGACTGCACTGAGTTGTTTATGGGGCGTCCGTCTCTCCCACCAAGCTGCAGAGGGCTTCAGAGAGAGAACGTCCTGCTCTCCATGCTCTGTCCCATCGCCGAGCACACAGTAGGACTCCATAAATGCGGAGTGCATGGCGGGGCCTGGGACCCACCAGAGCTAGAATGCGTACTTTCACTGTTAATCACCAGAAGGAGATAAATTGAATGGCGGTGGTGGGTCCATAAGAGAAGAAAAGATCGTTTCTTCCTTGAACGATGCAAACATGTCCAAACACATAGATCCAGAGCACAGAACACAGCATGGTGAGCACCACGGAACCTCACTCCCAAAAACACAAATGACGCTGACGTCTGACAGCAGGTTCAAAAACGTCTATTAACCTGGAATCTGGAAGAGCTGTTTTTTCAAACAAGTCACAGAGGACCAAGATTCAGAACCCCATTCTTGCCTAAAAGGCCCGAAGGCCCGGTTCCCACTAGAACCGCTGGGAGGGGCGTCTGGCCCGAGGCCGGCAAGGCCCCTGGGAGTCCCTGCGACCCAGCTGCTCAGTCTGCCCCTGCAGCTAGAACCCTGTGTTTGTGACAGCACCAAGATCGCCAAGGTAACCAAGGACAACAGAGTAGAGAATTATGGCCCCGGAAGGAAGAAGATTAAATTTTAATACTTACAAGTCAACATCGAATTTATTTTTAAAGCCACGTATTTCACAAAGCCAAATCAGCAAGCGGCGGACCGTATGGTTCTCTAAAGGGGGGGGGGGGAGTCTAACGTCACACGCCAGTCTTCTAAGTATGCGCACAACTTTCCCGTATTTTGAGACTATTTCACAGGGTTCACAGAGTCCAAGGAACTGAGACAGAAATACCCTCCCCTAAAAGGGAGGAGAAGCTCACTGTTCAGATTGATGCCAAAACGACTTATTTTTCCCACTATTTCCAAAGACACACAGGGCGTACTCCATAGGGCAGCACCGGACTTTGCTAAAATTGTGCAAAAAAAAAAAAAAAAAAAAATTCACCCAGAGAGAGTGATCGAGTGAACATTTTGAAATACAGCTATGGGCTGACCGGTTGCCAAGACAAGCTGGTTAAAAAAACAAGCCTGGGTGGATAGCTCCAGAGTGGTTTTCACTCACTTGCTCACGTAACTATTCATTTCCCCTGTTCTTCTACCAGCTCATGCAAATCCCGTAGTAAGGCCCAACCAGGTTCTGCGGATTAACCGTACTCTGTCAAGCAGTTAGCATTTATCACAGCAGTTGTCTGTCAGGTGTTGTGCAGTGTATTCGCTCATTACACCTTCCCCACAACCCTCGGAAGTAGACAGGTACCGTTACCCAGACTGGGAGCTGAGAAAAAATAAGAAAACGTTAGGTGTGTCTCACCCAAGTTCACATACGTGGCAAGTGACAGAGTCTGAACTTGAACCCAGGCCTATCTGACAAAGAAGTAGTTTAGAGAGTTCGGCGTTATGAACGGTAACAGAAAGCAGCACTCATTCCTGAAAGCAGCATGGAGCCAAGTTCAAATGCCAGCTCTTGAACTTGCTGGCTCTGTGATGTCTCGCAAATGAACCTCTCTGAGCCTCAACCTCATCGTGTATGAGGCGGGGATCAGGAATAAATACAGACATGAAATGTACAGCACGGGGTAGGAACCTGAGCGCTAGCAGTCCAGCTACAGGTGTGCATAGCAGAGAAAATGCATTTCAGTTGTAAGACGATTTTTAACAGACCTAACAACCTACACTGGGAGTAACAGATTCACAAACGTTGATCCGTTAAAATTAGTTTAATAATTCCGTAACTCACCTGTTTAAACACAAGACCGAAGGCTCGCACATTTTAATTTTTTTATTTCCATTGTGTAACTTGATGTCACAATACCCACTCCCGTGCCTCTTTTCAGAATGAAAAGCAGATGCTTGTTGAACACCAAAACACGTGGGCGTCCCTTGTAATAAAATCATATATAGGACAAGTTTTGGTCATGGGAACATGAAACACCCTAGAAAAGAACATGATTGAAAGAAATCCATAGTGATTCCTCTCCGAGTCAACGACGTTCAAATTTAGTTCTAAGTACCAATGCACACATGCCATCATCCTAGTGTGTACACTGCATTTGCTTCAAGTGCGATAGATCTGTAACAATTTCCACTTTTCATGCCTGAGACGTTAACCAACTCTGTGCTTGGAGGGCAACATGGAGCAAGCCTGCAGTTTCATAGAATGACCAAATCCAGTCTTTAATCTGCTCAGTAACTGAGCTCCCCGGTAATCTCCGGCACAGCATACAAAAAGAGCTTGGGAATGATCCCCTGGAAACTAAAATTAATCAGGGAAAGGGGATGCCAATTTCAACAGCAATTCCTCTTTGCCTAGCTTTCCAACATCTGCCAGTGTGAATAATATTTAACTGACAAACTGCAGTGGGGGAAAAGAAACAGAATTTTAAAACACAATCAAGCTTTTTCTAAGGTGCCCTGTACAAACCCTTCCCCTAAGAAATATTCAGCAACCTTTTTGCTTGCAATCATTCCATAAACATTATTGATGGTGTATTTTCAAAACCTTGCGAAAATCTCTCTCTTGCCAAGCAAGCACTTCTAAAAAAACTTTTTTTTTTCTGCCCTCCTCCCATCTGCCTCATTTGAGGGCATTTTTAAGCCTCGCCTGATACAAGTAGAATTAAGTGAGGTGGGATCACAGATCTCACTACAAAAGGTTGACACACAGCTCTCTTGCGGCAAAAAAAAAGGGGGGGGGATGCCCCAGTTACTTAAAACATTCAGAATGCCGAATCTTTTACTTTTGATTTAGCCTGGTATTGACTGTTTATGTCTGTAAGAAAAAAATTTCCACTAAGAGAAACGTTCTGGATTTTTTTCCCCAAGCAATTCCTAACAGCAGAGGCTTTGTTCAAGTGAGGGGGGGGGGAAAGAATGCCAACGCTTAATTTAAAGCTCTCCGGCGACCTCTCCTCACTCACGCTGGCCCAGGCATCTTCTAAAACACCTACAATCCCCCCATTTTAAGGCTGTAACTTGACATTCTGCCCAAGAGAAATGTAATCATTATTCAACACGGGCGCCCGTCTGGCTTGTGAACCAGTCACCTATTATGAGCCGAGCAGAGTGCTCTCAGCACAGTCACCGAGTCCCTGACGGACCCCCATCGCGGCCTGGGGAAGAAGGATGCATTGCTAGAGCCCATTGGGCAGGTAAGGGAAGTGAGGGCAGAGAGGTGAGGAGGTGCCGGCCCCGAGGCACACCGTCAGCCGTGGCCTTGGCCTCACAAACTGCCCGCCCTCCCGACACTGCCTGCTGCTCGGATTTTCACCCCGCGCTTGTTCATTGCTAAGTGTGGGTTCTCCCCGCAGGACGTGGCGGGCTGACTAGTGGGAACCGGGCGCGATGACGCTGCACCGAGACTAACACCGGGCCTTTTCCAGGCGAGGGGAGGGCCGGCCAGGGGAGGGTGACAGGTAAGGAAGGCACAGGTGACCGGGGCGGCTGTCCACGGCCTGCGCAGCGGAAGCGCGGCCCGCGGCGCGGCCGCCCGCACCGCTCCCCGGGGCGCAGCGGGGATCCGGCCCGGGGTGGGGGTAGGGGGTCCCCCCGGCTCAGGTGTGCGCACCCTCCCGGGCAGCCGGGCTCCCCCGGACCGGCGGGATCGGGCAGCGGGGGCTCGGGGCGCACGGGGGCCCGCACCGCACGGCGGGCTGCGGGCGGGGCGCGTCTCCGGCAAGTTGGGAGGCGCGCGCCGGAGAGGGCGGGCCCCCCGAGGCCCCCGGACCCCGACCCCGCCCGCCCCGACTTCGGGGCCGAAGTTGGCGGCGCGGGGGGAGGGGGAGGGGGTGGGCCCCGCCCGGCCGGGCCCCGCGGGGGGGACCCGGAGGGCGAGGGGACAAGGCCCCAGGTGGCCCCCGGCCACGTCCCCCGCACCCCGCACGCGGAACAAAGGGCCCCGCGCAACTTTGGCGGGGCGCGCGGGGGCGGCGCGGGGACCCCCCGGGGCCCCCCGGCGCGCCGGCCTCACCTCCTCGATGGCCGCCACCGTGTTCCGGCACTGCGCCGTGCGCGTGGTGAAGCTCGAGGCCGTGGGCGCCTTGTAGTCCTCATGGGTCTCGGCCACGAATTCCGACACGGAGATCTGGTCCGGCATCGCCCCGGCCGCCGCCGCCCTCGCCGCGCGCCGCGCCGGCGGACAAAGGGAGGCGCCGGGGCGCGGGCCGCGGGGCGCCGCGGGAGCCGCCGCGGGGCGCGGGGCGCGGGACGTGGGGCGCGGGGAGCGGGGCGCGGGAAGCGGGGCGCCGGTGGCAGAGGCAGAGGCAGGGGCAGGGGCGAGGGGGCGCGCGCAGCTCGGGCCCGGCCCGTGCGCCCGCGCGCCGCGCCGAGGGCTCCGCGTCCGGCCTCCCGAGGAGCGGCGAGGCGAGCGCGCGGCGGCGGGAACTGCCGGCCGCCCAGCCGCGGGCCGCGAGCGCTCGGCGGGGAGGGGCGGGGCCGGGCCGCGCCGGGGGCGGGGCCGGGCGAGGGGCGGGGCCGGGCCGCGGGCCGCGAGCGCTCGGCGGGGAGGGGCGGGGCCGGGCCGGGGGCGGGGCCTGCCCGGGGCGGGGGCGGGGCCGGGCCGGGGGCCGCGAGCGCTCGGCGGGGAGGGGCGGGGCCGGGCCGCGCCGGGGGCGGGGCCGGGCTAGGGGCGGGGTCTGCCGGGGCGGGGGCGGGGGCGGGGCCGGGGCCGCCAATCCGCGCGCGCGCTACGCAGCCGCCGCCGCCGGGGAGCCGGGCCCGCGGGAGGGACGGCGGCGCGCGCCCCGCGCCCCTGCCTCTGCCACTCTGCGCGCGCCGCGCGCCGCATTGTCTCGGCGTTCGCGCCCCGCGCCGCGCTGGGGCTCGAGGGCGCGCCCTACCGGGTCGGCCCAGGCCGCGTCCTCGACCCCGGCTGCGCGGGGGCGCCCTAGGATGCGCTCGGACCCTCTCCGCGGCCCAGCCACCGGGGCCTGGAACCACTCTTGGGGTCCCCCTTACGCCCCCGGGCTTGCGGGTCCCGTCGAGGGAGCAAGCGGGAGGAGTTCGCCCCCTGCCGGACGGTGCGCCCCGCCCTGGACTCGCGCTTCGCGTGGCAAATGCCTCCTGCGCGCCCCCCCCACCACCCCCAGAGCCGCAGGCGCCCGCCAGTTTGGGGTTCAGTAACCATAAGCTATGACCTTATATATAGTGAGTGCATCTGTGCTCTCCATGGAGTCGCGTAATCCTCACAGGTTTACGAGGCAGGTAAAAACAGCTGGGTGTTGGTTGTATACAGAAGACAAAACCCATTTGCCTAAGAGCCCACAGCGAATGAATGAATGGACCAGGAGGGGTTCAAACCCGTGTCCCCGTGACTCGGAAATCAGAGCGCTTCAGGATGCCGACAGGCCCCCTAGCGAATGTTCCAGTCGTGTTTCCTAAGCTTCTACAAGTGTAGGTCATTCTCGGGGAGCTAGAAATAGTTGTAGGGTACTAGGCCAGGACTCACCTGGGAGAATGAATGCACTGGGGTGGAATTCCTGGAGGAGTGTGTGTGAGAACCAGGAGAACGGGCAACACTAGGCAAACCTTGTGCATAACCGGTCCAGGAAAGGATGGGAATGGGTACCGATTTCCAGGGAACAGCTCTAAGGAAACCCCCGTAGTTATTTTTAAAAATCCAGAAGCTCTGAAGACACTAGTCGAATAAAATCACACCCCATAACTCTACCCCAGGCATGTGGCATGGTTTCCGTGGCTGCCAGCAATAAAACCGAGAGAAACTTGACAAAACCCTTTTGTGCATCTGAAAAAGAGGAAGTGGCAGAGACATGGAAATGTAACAAGGCAGACAAAGCCGGCTCCTGACCCTGCAGGACAGTGGACCAGTCAAACAGTCTCTTTTTTTTAGCTCCCATGTAAGAATTTGCTATATGAGGTGGCAGCTTGGGTCAGACGTTATGTATGGCCTTTGGTATTTTGGTAGCAGTGCATGTGAAATTGAGCTTTCCGAAATGGCTGTATTAGTGGATAGCTTCTATTACTACACTAGATAATAAGTAAGTTCCAATGTTAAAACAAACAAACAAAAAAGACAGCATTTCTGCTTCTATCTTCCCTTTGCTTTTTCACCCTTTTGATATCTTTGGTGGTTTCCTCTATTTGCAAGTTTCTGCCATTCAAATCCTGTGCATGTATATTTATTTATATTCATACATCCTCTCCTATAGCGGCAAATTCTGGTCCCTGTTAACTAGTTATCCAGCTACTATTTGTCGTTGATGATGTTCACGGACACTGGAGAATAGCCCGGATAACTTTTCAAGTCTTGATTTTAAGAGGACTGGTATCTATCAGGCTATGAGGAGTTTAAGGAGAGAAGGCGGTGTTTCTCCTTGGCACCTGGTATACAGCATTAACCAGACTGATCAAGATTCCTACGAGGATGAAGTGAACCGCGGTTGTCGCTTGTAGTGTAATATAACTTTCCAGGTACAGGGAACTTTAGGAGCCACAAAAATAAAATCGGGAAGCTGCATGGCATTTTACAAGTGGATGCGAAGCTGGTAGAGAAGCCATCACCGACTCCGCTGGGGGTGCAGGGGACATCAGTGATAGAACGCTAACACAATTTATACCCCAGCCGCCCCCAAGGAGCTCAGAAAACCTCGCCCAGGGAGGAAGCCGAGAATGAAAGATCAGAGCAAAATGTAGCTAGTGTGTCTCTGAGATCGATATAACGAGGATGAGTAGTTTACAACAAATAATAATGATAAAAGTAGAGTTGACCGTGGATCAAGAAACACAGACACATACACATTTTTTAACGCATGACGAGAAGAGCACGCTGAGAATGCCATCCCAGGCCTATACTCCCCGATCCAGAACTTGAACATCTCAATTCAGCCTTGATAATCTAACTTTTTCAAAGTAACTCTTGTAAGTGGTAAAATTGACATGAAATGAACGGACAGGAGGCTATTTATAGTCCTGTTTATCTCACTTCATGTGGTATTTGTGGTTTTGCTACAGTATATCAATGTGATTAATTATGGAGTATCACCCCAGACCCTACTGGGGGTGACCCAGATTATCGAGTGTTTGTGCTATATTACCTATTTAAAAAAAAAACTGGAAAACTCTGAATGCCACACATATCTGGCCCCAGGGTTTCAGATTAGAGGTTGTAGACTTGTATTATTTTTACAATAAATAAATAAAAAGAAAAAATTGGGGAAAAAAAGAGAAATATGGTGTTGCAGTCCTGTCACATTAATGGGGAGCAGGGGAAAAAAAAAACTCCGCTCAAAAATGAAATTTTCAGCAGCCCACTGAGACTGGCCAACAGCTCATTTTCCAGAGGAATTTCCTACCTCTGGAAAGTTCTCAAGAACCTGAGACTTTTCAGTCTCAGATCAAAGTGTAAGTTGTTCTTAACTCTGAGGTTGGCTTGAGGGTTGGGCGGTTTCACACAAGAATGATCCAGTTTAGTTCACTCGCTGTTAATTTGTAAACGATTATTCTTAGAATGGACAGATCTGTGCCTTCAAAGAACCGTGATAAACAGTGTGATAAAAAAAAAACAAAACGACAGCCTGAGCGAGCGACTCACACAGGTAAGCATAACCAGAAGTTTCTTTTCCACGGCTTAACAATACTCTCCCCAAAACAGGTGTGCTGAACAGACCTATGTATCCCCGGAATGAGAGAAGTTTGGATACGTTTACCACGGCGATCGCACCTTGGCACTTAATGGGGGAGAAATTACGATGCAGAAACTAATTTTTCCAAATGAAAACTCTCGGGACTCAGCTCATTTGTAAAACAGGAGAGCCTGGATTAGGTACTCTCGACAGCTGCTTCTGCGCTGGCATCCCATGATTCCATGTTCCACGTTTTATGTTAGTTTGGGCACAAGAGGGAGATCGCCACTAGGGGCCATGTTACTGAGAACTTAATCACTGGACCTAGACGCCTGTGAATGAGGATGTTTTAGGTGACCTTGAAAGCCAATTTTTTAAAATGTCATTGTAAGCTGGTAAATTTAGATGACAAACATTTCTAGCTAACTCCGTAATAACATACTTGAGGGCTGTTCACTTTTGTGCTCGTTTTAATGAAGGAGTTTCTATAGGTGACACTCTCAGTTCTCGAACAATGAGGTCTGACCTGTACTGGGCTGGAGACTGTTCGAGATGATGCCAGAAAATGGACTTAGATTTTCAGGAATTTTGCACACTGTCGATGGCCTCCACACGGTAAAAATGCTACTATAACGGTGTGCTGTACCACATGCCTCTTCCCAACTCTCCGTTCTGGGAGCTTGAAATTAGCCGTGGTGAGAATATTTACACCAGGGAAATTGGCAAAGGCTAAAACTCAAGGCTCTATGTATTGTTTTGTTCATCGTCTAAACTTAAAGTGATAGAGAAATTGCAGATCAGACTAAAAATGTGTCATGTCCGTAGTCTTTCCATCGTGAATCGTGAAAACAGTGGCAGTAATAGTCTCTCCCTATTTGCAAAGTGTCATATGATTCAGCAAAGAGGTCACCTATCGTTGACAGATGAATGTGTTACGCGTGCATCTTCGTGACCTCGCTTCTGTCTTACTCATTAACATAAACAAAAGTGTCACTCAACACTCATGTTGGGATGACACTCATTTGTCGATGACATGAACAATTTCTTTACTGACCTGGATACAAATCAAGCATGTGTTCATAGTTTTATTTTGTCAGTTCGTGGTTGAATTGCAGACCCTGATTGCCTATGAATACAAAAAGCTCAGCAAAAAAATCCATGAATGAATTCTGTGAAACCCAATTAGCTGTATGGGACTTACCGTAAAGACTAGTGCACGATTCATTTTCCTTATACGTGGGGTGCTATCCATCCTTTATAGCATTAAACACAGGTGTGCACGTACACGCACACATTTTTCCCAGAAAGCAGTCATTACACGTTTACCAGCCCATTACTGAGGACACTTGTACTCTCCCTGCCGGGAGGCGGAGTGTAGACCTTTGCGTTCTGAGTCATCTTATGGAATAAAAAAGCCTGTGAAGAATGAAACCTCAACACACTGGACGATCCACACAAAGGCCAATTGTGTTAACAAAAGTTATCAAAAAGTAATTAAGAAAACACTACTTGTTCTGTTTCAATACTTAGGGCAACACAAAAAGTGCCCAGAGAGGGGGTAGGAAATACAAACAAAAGGAAGTTTAATTAGCATTCTGTATACACATAGAGTTTGCTAAAGCTTGTGAAGAGGGCTTGTGATAATTTCTTTTCTTGGGTCCAACTCTCTTCCCCTTGGATGGAGACCCACTCTTCGATTTTGAAGGAACCCTCTTCGTTGGCCCCGCCTGGCACCTGAGTCGCACCTGGACGCTATCCCCGTGGTTCCTTATCAGCCTCAGGATAAAGTTTAATCTCCCTGGTCACAGTCTGCCCCAGGCCTTTCCCCAACTTCCTTGATCGTTCCCTTCTCCCAGCCTCACTGGGACCCAGGGTCAGCAAACTACAGCCCAGGGGACAAGAGGGCCCCTGGATTCTGGAAAAGGAGAGTTTGGGCCTTTTTGAATGGTTGAAAAAAAAAATCAAAAGAAGACTATTTTGATTGATAGTCTGAGAATGGTATGGAACTCACACTTGGGTGTTTGTCAAGTTTTATTGGCTCACAGCCACCCCGGTTTGTTCATGTCTATATCACCTGTGGTGGCAGAGTCGCGGAGCTGTGACAGGCTCTGAACGGCCCACAAACCTCGCGTGTTTAGATGTTACCTGGCTCTTTACAGAGCCCCTTTGTGTCAACTGCACGGAATGCAGATCTGTGCCTCGTTCTTGGTGTCCGGAGGACAAGTCCTAACAGCACCCAAGGCCATTCGCAGGCTTCCCCATGCCTCTAGCAGAAACCGGGGGCCCCTCACCACCCCACGACCCCTTCACCCCTCACCCCTTCACCCACACTTAGGCCACACCTAACTCTGGCCTTCGCTGGCTTCATTAAGCATTTCCTAGTGTAAGCCCCTCCCTACCCCCGGGACACTCTTCCTCCTGTCCCTCTGACAAGCTTTGGTCATCTCTCAGGATCAAACTCAAATGCCCCCTCTGTAAAGCCTGTTGGGATTCTCAGCGGAACCGTCTGTCCCCTCGTCTCTGCTTAGACTTCTCCACAGGGCTTCCGTGAGGGAGCGAAGTGAGGGGCAGTCTCCATACCCCAGTGCGGTAAGGGGGCGCCCCTGCCCTCCCCCCACCCCGTGCTCCCCACCCCTTTACCTCATCGTGAGGTGCTCGTGTTTGCCAAGCAATGACTCAGACGAGATGGGAGTGCTCCTTCCATTGGACTGATAAGCCTCGCCCTGGGCTCTCCCCAGATGCAAGCTGCTTCCACCGCAGAGCTGGCCACACTATGGTGACAGAGCATGTGTGTCCTCTCACTGCCATCCCTAACGAGGGGACGTGCTTTGTCTGTCTCTGGACCTCTAGCTCCGAAGCAGGGCAGGCCCGCGTGGGTGCTCGGTCGAGGTTAACAGCGCCGGACCGCGTGGAGGTGCTTCTCTCCCAGCCCACGAAAGAAGAGGAGACACAGCAGGTCAACACCGGGGCGATCCACAGGTCTGCGAGGCACAGGCACGGTGGCCTCGTCCCACCCCGGGGCCTTCTCTGTCGGCTCGAGTGCTCTGATAGAGGTTTGTCTGCAGAGAGAAGGCAAGCACTGGGTGGGCTGCGGGGTGGGGCGTGACGTCCTGAGCCCTCTGGGTCAGTGTGCAGCCTTCCTCCCTCGAGTGGGGAGTCTTACACACTGCTGGCTTCAGCATCCTGGTGGTGCGACAGGGCCACACGTGACCTAAGGCGCCCCTGTCCCCACATCCCTCGCTACTCAGTGTGGTCCCCAGACCGGCATCACCTGGGGGCCGGGCAGATGGGCAGCGTCGCAGGCCTAAAGAGGCAGTCTGACCTTTAACAGACCCCAAGGTCATTCACTTGCACTTTGTAATGGGACAAACGTTTTTTTTTTCTAGAATAAATAAAAGACACACCATAAGCAGGGACTTGGCTTTCCCCTCCTGTCAGAAGCCCAGGATTCCAAATTATGGAACGTAGGCTGTCCTACTGGGGCTTGATGAAAACTGAAAGGCTAAGGTTCTTTCCAATCCTGAGATTTACAAGGTTTCTTTCCGTTCTGGAGTGCCCAGCTAGAATGCATCCTATGCTGTTGCTGCGGGACCACGTAGCTCAGCGGTGCAACAATCACTGTTCACTACCTACCTACTATGTGCCACGCACTGTCCCCAAAACTAGGCTGTCTTTAGAAGAATGATTACAGAGGGGCAGGCACAGAGGCCAAAAAGGTAGATAAAATAGTAACCGACAGTAGATAAATCGGACTTCATCAACATTTAAAACCTAAATGCTTCAAAGGACGCATCAAGAGAGTGACGAATACTTATCAGAGTGTGGGGGAAATATTTGCCAATGAGATGCCTGAGAAGTGGCTTATATCTAGACTAGATGAAGAACTCTTATGACTGAATAATAAAAAATAATAATAAATAATAAATAATAATAATAATAATAAATAATAATAAAAAGACAAATCGATGAGAAAAAAAATGGGCGAAGGATTTGAACAGACGTTTCTCCCGAGAAGACGTAGCAACGGTCAAATGCTCATAAAAAGATGCTCAACGCCATTAGTCATCAGGGAGATGCCCATCGAAACCAGGAAGGGACACTGCTGCAAACCCCGCCCCCCCGCCCCGGGGTGGTTAAAATCAACAAGACAGAAAATAAGGAAGGTGGGTGAAGGTGTGGAGAACCCGGCACCTTCCCCTGCCGCTGGTGGGGATGTACAACAGTGCAGCCACTTGGGGAAATGGTCTGGGTATCTCTGAAGCTGAGATGTAGGGTTACCACGTGGCCCAGCGATGTCCACTCCTGGTAGACACCCAAGAGGGATGGGAGCGCACCCACTCAACAGCTCGTTCACAAACGTTTCTAGCAGCGTTATTGATAAGAGCCAAACAATAGAAACAAGTCCGATGTCCCCAAACTGATGGACAAATGAGACAATGTGGCGAATTCATACTATGAGCATGCCGTAACGGAGCCATGAACGGGGGGGTTAAACAGAAATGTACTGTCTCAGTTTGAGATCGAGGGGTCGGCAGGGTGGCTTCCTCCGAGGGCTGGGACGGGGGACCTGTTTCATGCCTGTCTCCTACTCCCGGTGCGTGGCCGGCCCTCCTTGGTGGTCCATAGCCTGCAGAAGCATCACTCCGTCTCCCTCTCTCGTGCTCACATGATGCTCATCCTGCATGCCTGTCCCTATGTCCAAATGTCCCCCTTTCCTGAGGCATCGATGGTGCTGGGGTAGGGACCTGCCTACCCCGATGTGACCGCGTCTGAACTCATTATGTCTGCGATGGCCCTGTCTCCAAGTCAGGTCACATTCTGAGGCCTTAGGGGGTAGGACTTCAACATAGGAATTTTTTTTTTTTGGGGGGGGACCATAACTTAATCCATAAAACAACAGAATGTTCTTCAGCCATAAAAAGGAATGAAGTCCTGACATAGGCTACGACGTGGGTGAGCCTTGAACACATCGTGCTAAGTGACAGGAGCCAGACACAAGTGACCACATATGCATATATGATTCTGTCGATAGGAAATATCCCGAATATGCTTAGGGCTGGGGAAGGGGACACGGGCATAGGACCCCATATACTTTCTGCAGTTGTTATATGGTAGAAGGATTATTAAATGATTGAATTGTATGGCATTTGAATTATATCTCAATAAAACTGTTACCAAAACAAAAACATGAATGAGTGGTATGAAGTGTTAAAGACTTAAAAAAAAAAAAAAGGTGACTTCTAGGTTTGGAGCCCAAATTTAGAGCCTGTCTTGGTGACCTTCTAACGTACCTCGAGCGAGTTTTCTGAAAGCAGGGCTGTTAGAAGGATTAGAAATCACTTAGGTAAAGTACCTGGCATGTAGTAGGTGCTCAGTTAAAGCTATTCTTTGTCAGACATTTTATATCCCACCCTTGAAAACAGAGTGCGATTCTATCAAATAAATCTTTCTCTGTGCCATTTATTTTTGTTAAATGATCCCATAAGGCCTGTCGAATGCCTCTCAGGAAGCAAGCTCCCCAAATGGAGCGAGAATTGAGAAGAAAAACATCACATTATTTGTGCCACAAGAAGACCTAACTCTGGGCTACGTTTCTTTCCCAGATTTTGTTTTTATTCCTTGAGCTGATGATAATTGAAGCTGTCCGGACGGGCTAGTGCTGCTCGGAGTTCCAGGGAGGAGTTCCAGCCGGGACTAAAAAGCACGTCGCTGAGTCGGGGCGAGAGGGAGGCGGCCCGTCACGGCGGTGGGGGGACGTGAGCGCCTGGGATGTTTGCTTCTTAAATCCGTGTCCGGAAGGGTTTGCCAGGTCATGCGTTTGAAGGGACGGGCCTGAACCAGCAGGCGTCTGAGGGGCAGAGTGAACACAGAAAGACACCTTGAGAATGAGTGAGCATTTCCCGATGCTTTAGAGAAAAATTAGGATCGAATATGGATTGCTCTGGTCACGTGTGCTGGACATGTCCACCACGATGCCAGGAGGCCCCTGAGGTCTGGTAGTGTAAAAGGGACCCAGTCTGAAGCCATGTGGCAGCATTCGCGGAGGAAATAGCATGTGCCAGGCTCGGTGCTGGGCTCTGGGAACGCGGCATGAAGGCGAAAGGGTGGGTGCAGAGGCATCGGGTTACACGCGCAGAAACCAGCCGAAGCCCCTCAGCGAGGTGATCTTCAGTCTGCAGAACGGTGGGCGGGGGGGGGGGGAGGTCAAGGGCTTGGGGGCTCCCGCCCTGAGTCCCGCGGGAGTGAGCGCAACGTGACCTTGAGCATCAAGGGTCAATCAAGCCTCCCCGAAAATTACATTCTCTCCCATAACTCTCCGGCTGGTCTAATTCTGTCATCCGGTCTGTCCCTGAGCGCCATCCAAACCCTCCTAAGGTTACGCCTCATGATCCGAGTGGTGGCAGATGTATTTGGGACATCTTATTTGAGGATGATCTTCTCTGGTGAACTTTGAGAAAATGCAGAATGGTTGGCAAAACACCCACCTCCCAACCCTATTCTGAGTTCCTTCCCCACGAGCGTGCCTTCCGGGGGTCCTCACGCCCAGCGCAGGCCACCCCTACGACCCGGTTCGTGCGGTCACCTAGGCCAGTACGGTGTCCTCTCCACTGCGGTCCCTGCCTACCTGTTGGCGTGGTCAGGACGACCGCAGGCTGGATCACCCATCCCCCCTGCCAGTCCCCCGTGCCTTGAAAGCATCGCCGTCCCTGCCTCATCATAAGAATTTCCAGGGACTCTTTTTAAAACCCGGGTTCTGGAGGGCCCTATTATCGACCCAATGGATCCGTCTTCAGGGGAGGGGCCTGGAAATCTGGGTTTTTTAATATACGCTCCATGAGAATTTAGGTAAAGAGAGTTTAGGGAGCTTTATGTGGCATTGGAGAGGAGACACTTAACACCAAGCAAGATGCTTGGATTTCTTTACAAGCCTGAGCACGTGTCGGGGCGGATCGTGGAGGGGAGTGAGCTGGTAAGCGAGCAAGCCCCTCCCACAGACCGTGGGCTTCCTGCTCTTGGGAGCCACCCGCACAATCATGATCCATGATCTTAAAGCAAGAATGTCCCCGAGGGATCCGAAAGTGCTTGCTTAACTGTCCCCCAGGGAGCGGTGGGTTAGCCTGAAAGGGTTTGGAGCTGTGGCTATTTCTTGCCTCTAAGTAGAAATAACAACCCTTCGTCACATAGGAGACATTGTCACGGCTTGAGACAGAGACCTCACTTTCTCAGTTCCATGGAATTCTCGTGTCCGTGAGGCCGTATCTGTGACTCTCTTTGCAAAGGGTTTGGGAGTGGTTCTCTATGAGCTTTTAACTTGTCTGGGGGTGGGAGCCGCCTGGGGCAGCCTCGGGGGCGGGTATCACGTGAGCAGTCGGGGGGCCACCTCTGGACTCAGCATCAGGCACTTTCCTCCGAGAGTTTCTTTTCCTGTTCTTAAGCCGAGGCTCCTCCCTGCTCACATTTGCTCCCCTGTCCCCTTCCTTCCTCTCCCGGACTTCCCACTCTGTGTGAGCGTCTGGGCCAAAGCTGACCTCACGCGCCGACTCAGCATTGCGTTTTCTGAGTCGCACGTACGGATGCCAAGAAGTGAGCCGTGCAATTTGCTCGGGCCCTGGTCCAATGTTCTGGAAGGCTCCGAGGGAGTGTCACCGTCTGGCCCTGGGTTCCCGGTCTCCATCAGGGCCCCCGGGGCTGGGCCTGCACTGGGCCGTGCCCAGAATGGGACGAGAGAGAAGTCGGGAGTGACAGGTGGGGCATCCTTGGTCAGCGGGAATCAGTATTCTGGAGACAGGATTGGGCGGCAGGAGAGCCAGCTGGCCAATGCCTGCTCTGGGCCCGCTCGGGAACATGACGCAGCGATGCAGCCCGGAGCGCTCAGAAGCAGAGCCGAGCATGACTCACGAGCCTCGCTCAGTCTGAAAGGTGCTGATGCCGTGACAGGGCAGGATCGCCTCACGCGAGTCGGGTGCAGGGGGAGGTGTCTCAGAGCCCACCTGACTTGCAGACTGAACAGGTGGTTCTCACCCTTGAGTCTAAGAGTCTCCCAGTAGGGTGGGAGACAGGTATTCAGCGTCCTTGCCCAGAAAGGCCACCCAGAAGGAGAAGAAAAGAAGGTTTTCTTTGACTGAGGCCTCAGGAAATGATGACCCAGGGTAAAGCAGTCTGAGAATTCTGATTGTGAGACGGCCCCGTCTCTGATTCCCTGGACCTGGACTTGGATTAGGATTTGCATGTGCAGAAAGGCGGATGAGAACCCCTCCGCCTACAATCCTTCGCAGCTGGTTCTGAAAACCTTACGTCGTACAAACAGAAGAAGCCGGTAAAAACGGAGGGCGGAGCCCCAAGGCTGAGTTATGCGAGGACCTCTTGCCACAGACCCACGGGGAAGCTTATACAAAGCCGTGGCTTCAGCCAATCAAGAGGCAGACGAGTGGCCACACGACACACAAGCATGCAGGATCCGACGGGGGCCTCGAATGAGCGGAGAGCACCCTGGAGCCCCAGGGACGTCTGGTTGTCCCTTCCCGAGAAGCGCGCCCCCTGGCCGCGATCAGAAAGGCAGATCGCCGGCTTTGCGAGAGCCCTTGGTGTCTCACAGCGTGTCGGTTCCCACAGCAGTCCTTGCGACGCTGAGCTCGGGCTGGGGCGGGCCGAGGGTGCAGATGATGGACGGACTGTACCGGAGCCTGGGACACAGCGCTTGGTGTGCAAGCTGTTCCGACTCTGCCAAGGCCTGTCCAGGTAAGAGCTCACCTGGCGTGTATGCCTGCGTGGGCTCTCGTGGGAAGCGCTCGGCCGACCTCAGGCCTCTGTTTCACGGGGAGCCGGTGAGGGCCACGTTTCTCACGTGGCGGCGACGTTGCTACAGGGGCTGTGTGAGCATCCGGGGTGCTTACGTCTGCGGGGATGGGTCCCTGCAGCTCACAGGTATCACGCTTTCCCGAGTGCTCCTCACCCAGGACCACCTGGAGGTAGACTGTCTAGCCACCTGTTGAATCAGGTGTGACGTGTTTAAAAGCAAATACTCATCAGACAGATCGCAAATCACCTCTTATAATCGGTGGTTCTTATAAAAAGTAGTGACCTCACACTCATCGGGATGCTGGATGGATGGCTGTCCTTTTCTAATTCAGTGATTCTACAATCTGTCAGGTAGGATTTTGGCCCCCGTGTTACAGACGTGGACACTGGCTCAGTGGAGTCCGATTATTGGCAATGTCCCCAGCGACTGAGGGCCGTGGCCGGGACGACGGGCTTGGGCTTGGCCCACTCGGTGCCCAGGCTCTCGGGCTGTGCTGGTGCCCTTCACGAGCAATCTTCTCCGAGGCAGGCACCCGCCATCAGCACCGCACTCACCTCCCGCCTTCCAGGCCGTGAATTAGGACCCGGTGCTCAGGGGGATGGTCCGTCCCAGTCTCTGGCATCATGGGGCGTGTCATTGAAATGGAATCAACGCGACAGTCACACCTTCCCTGCCTCAGAAGAAGGAGAAACCCTCACGGAGCAGAAAGGGCAGCAGCCGGCTGCCTTCCGTTTATCCACAGAGGGGACATGCCCGAGGACACGCAGCGTACACACCCTCGAGGTGGCACTTCTGGGCCCTGCTCACCAGCTTGTCTGCCACGTTCCCTGCCGCCAGGCACGGGGATCGGGCCACCAGAACTGTCACCTCTCCCAGGAGAGACGCGGGAAAGCCCTGCTCGCTTTCCTCACGATGTCTGGTCACGTGATGTTGGGGAAAGACTATATTTGGGGAGGATTAAAGGTCAATCAAGTGCAGTCTAAATATCAGATGGCTGTTCTTCTGAACAGGACTTCAAAAGTGCACGGTCCACAGTGGGCCTGGCAGGCCGGGGGCCGTCCCAGCCCCCAGATGTCCCATCTGTTCTAGGCTGCTGGGCAGAGAGGGGTCCAGCAGAGAAACATGCTCTTAGCTGGTGTTGGGGACAGATACTCGGTCCCCTCTTGCTCCCCCCGCTGTTAGAGTTCTGGGTTTTAATGGTTTTGTCCTGAACTCAGTTTCCTTAGCGAGTCACGAACTCGAGGACACAGCCCGGTACCGGGGCACAGAGTCGGCTTTGTGGGCTCGCAGCAGAGCCATTTGGGGCCCATGTGACCTTGAGGCACTGCGTCCCGGGGGTGAGGTGTGGGGCAGACTCGTCCTGGACCTGGGCCCCAGGGGTCGGGGCCACCTAGGGCAGCTCGCGGGAGCTGAGGGCCTTGAGAGGACCTGCTAATAGCTCCCATCTCTCATCCCGGGAAGCGTTTCTGAGGCCACAGAATTGACTTCTGTTCCCTGTGGCAGATGAAGTTCTGAGCCGCCTGAGTCCCTGCCTGTCTCCTTCGTTGGTGACAGTCCCTGCCTCAGGAGGGCGGTTCCGTGGGTGAGGGGACGTGTGTGTTCCAGCTTCACCCCGGTGCGAAGGGTGGGGGCCAGACTGAGACCCCCAAGTCGTCATGTCTGTCATCGAGGCCCCAAGCCCCTATTATCTCTGTCTTTACGGTTTTCCAGGGAATATTTGATGATCCCGGGGTTCTGATCTGAAGAGTTAATAATTACATTCCCATGGAGTTTTTCAATGTGACAGTTTATCAGTGTTTACGAGAACACAAATAACCGACCTGCATATGGCATGTCACGGTGACATCATCTCGTTTGACCGCCCTGTGGGTCAGGCAGAGTCAGGAGGGCCCGGTTATCCCCTCTGACATTCAGAAAGGTGAAGTGACATGCTCAGCGTCCCCGAGCACAGAGAAAGCAGAGCTGGGACTCGAGCCCAGGTCCTCCCAAACCCGGTCCCAACACTGTCCCCAACCCTGTCCC
>PVKZ01007187.1:0-25827 GCA_004027375.1 Macroglossus sobrinus | reverse complement strand
GACACAGGGGGGCTTGAGGCGCGTGCGGGGGGCGGGTGAGGACACGGCGGGTGAGGACACGGCGAGTCTGACCCACTTAAAGCAAAGAAAAGCACAGGGCAAGGTCTGACCGTGTCTGCACGAGAGCTTCCTAGCCAACCCGCCTCTAATGCTCGACACACATTTCTGGAAAACTCCGGTCAACGCGGCTTTCGTAGAGATCTTAACCTTGACCTAACGAGGAAGGGAATACGATGCTGATGACCGCAAGCGACCGGCCAAAGGGGCAACAGCGGTTTTCAAAGCCTTCGTGGCCGTGAGTTATTCAAACCGGGTCTCTCTCCTCGTTAACAAGAAAACAGCGGGGTCGACCAATATCATCCCCAACAGGGCACGGTTTGGGGCTTCGTCTCTGTGTCCCAGGCCTCGGGTCCAGGGACACAGATTGTCAGACACGGCTGCGGAAGGTGGATGGTTAAGCATCGGATAAGGACCTTATTAGGAGTTTTCTTTTGAGTGTTGTTTCCGTGTGTGTGTGTGTGTGTGTGTGTGTGTGTGTGTGAGAGAGAGAGAGAGAGAGAGAGAGAGAGAGAGAGAGAGAGAGAGAGAGAGTATTAGGTCTAAACATAAGAAACAATGACCATTAACATTTGTGAGTTACAATGACGTTGGAAAAAACTGACGTCGATAGCAAACTGATTCTCTAAAAACGAGGTGACCCACATAAGGAGCGATTTAGCGAGATTCGCTCTGTAGGGGCCCAACAGCCGAGGGAGACGGAGTTGCAAAGAACACGGCCCACCCGCCAGGAGGGCCGCAGAATTCATCGGCAGCCCCACAAAGCAGGCCGTGCATTAGAGCGACAATTACACCACCGCGCTCGGAAAGTAGGAAACGGGGCGTTTTGCTTGAGCGTCCAGGGTTATGTTTTTAACACCTGTCTCCAGCATGAGACACAACGTCCTTTAGAGAAGGAGGCTAAGACACTTAATGCTTGTCTCACTGCCGTTCACCACCCCTTCTGCAAGTTTTCGTGGCATCTTAATAGCCACGCAGCCGTTAAGAAAGAAGTAGCGTGCCGTTCTCAACGTTTCCCACCACGGAGGACAACTCTAGAAGTTACTGGAACATAAAGTGTCTGTGGACGCTAACGTTGGATTGGAACCATTTTCCTCTGACGATGTGGAGTATAAAATTTACTCTTCAAGTGCAAGCTGGGCCTTCGCAATTCTCACCCCATTTCTTCCTGCAGGAACAATACACACACCCCAAGGCGTCCGCTGCTGCTGGCTGAGTTGTTTCGAACATTCTAGAATCACACACAGTTTTTATGTTTATGTTCCGGGTAGAAACGGGTCTAGTTGGGGAAAAAAGCGTTTGGTGGATATAAACGACACCGTGCCAGCTCCTTGTCACCAGCTGAAGTCACACCCCTGAATTAATTCCGGGTCACTTGCTAGGGTCCCTTCTGAGGACGGGGATGAAGACGAGCCATCGATACAAGCAGAAAACCTCACTTGGGGCTTGACCCCCCGCCAGCCGGCCATTCTCTGACCATCATGCACCCGTGAGGTCACGGGCACCTGAGAATAAGCCCCGAACGATTTGCTTTGAGGCCTGTGAGCCATCGGCCTAATTTTGGTGGCCTTTCCAAACAAGATAAGGGGACACAAGGACCCCTGTGCTTGGCCGGCTCTGTTTTAGCCTGAATATCATCAGACCATGGGTATTTCTGGAGAAGCTGCCACATAAAAGGCACGGTGATGGTCGCTCCAGGGGATTCGAAAGCAAGAAAAGGCAGCGTCGCTTGTGTGGGTCACCGAGTCCCCCTGTGGGGTGGACGTCCACTGCCCCTCGTCCAGTAGTCACAGTCACCCCGATTTCCCGTGGGAGGCCACGTCTCGCCCCTCGCGGACCACAGAGTTTGGGCGGTTATAGCACTTTCCGCGGGATGCTGGGGTGTCCAGTGCAGTGCCACATGCTCTTGGGTAAAGGGACTGGCTCCCAAGTGGGCGTGTGACCCATCCTGCTCTCAACGAGTGTCATCTGAAGCCATTTGCTCCGACAGCTGCAAACGAGGTAGCACTTTCTGCCAGAGCCGCTGACACGGTAGCGTCACCCCAGGCAGCGGCTCAGCTGAGGACGAAACCAAGAGGAATAGATTCTGGATGGTGCTTCTGTCGCCTGCAGACCAAGCTCTGGAATGTTCGGATCCACGAGCCAGTACATTCCCACGGAAGGGCGATAACAAGGTGCTCAGACGGGATCGCGGTGATAATTGCATGACGTGGTCGGTTTACTAGACATCACCGAGTTGTGTGCTTCCCACGGGTGACTTTGTGATATGTACATTACACCTCAGTGGAACCATTGACAAATCCCTCGTACGCCAGTGCAAGCTGGGTTTCTGTCCCCTGCACCCTGAGGAGTTGTGACAGATGCAGTCTGGCCGGCGAGAGGGTGAACGGAGAAGGAGCGACGCCTGTGTCACCAGAGGAGGACAATGACAAAGTGAGGCATCGGTGTGGGTGCCATGTGACGGTCACTGTCCGCGTCCCTGACTGCCACGCCCCAGACCGGATGCTCAGCAAATACAGCCCTCTCCCCTCTCTGAGCGAAACCCCGTGTGACCGTGACCCCGAGAGGCTGGACACACCTGCTCCGCGACGGGGTGGCAGGGATGCCGGGAGCTGTCCCCATGAGCCGCGGCTCCCGGACGGACAGGGAGTGCGAAATGACCTTGCCTGTCTGGGACGCGAGAGCTCGCGTCTGGCTCCCCTTCTGGGGACTGAGCACCAAAAAAGTTTTTCCTGCCTCAAAACAGAATTATTCAGAGTTATTATTAAACTCTGTCGCTAGCGCGATTTCTGTTTTTCGGAGAAATTGGATAAAAATTATCGGGAAGAGGAAGTTTGAACTGTCACGTTCAGCATGCAAACCGGGCGAATTCCCTAGACGGCGGCTGAGTCCTTCGGCTCACCTCGTCCCCATGGCAACGGGGCCGGCTGGAGGGTCTACACCCCCGCGCGTGTGGGCTGCTCCCACTTTGCGATTCTTCTTGGGTGCTTAGGAAAACATTCCAAAGCACACAACGATAGACGCTGATACTTATCTTACTTTCGAGGATGGAGAGGAGAAAAAAAAAAGCATATGGCAACCAATTTCCGAGAAGCTTGAAAAGGGACTTTCTTGTGGGGAGACATACGGACAGGCCCCCAGAGTGCGCGCTCTGCTGGCTGCTGACACACCGTTTCTGTGAGTGTTTTTGAGATAAGAGCAGAAAAGCAGCAAATGCAACAATCCCAGCTCATTCCTTTGGCTGAGGCCAGCTGAACAGACGCCCCAGGCACAGGCTCTGCAGATAAGGCGGCCTGCCCCCAAATCCCCACCAAAAAGAACGGTCAGGGTCACGTTCAGAGACAGGGGACCCCACCCAGTTGTAATCGAGGCGACAGGAAGTGCGAGAGAGGCCACAGGACTTGGCAACTTTGGTCTTAAGTGCACGCCCGTAGGGATCGTGAGCGTGGTATTTACAGAGTCCCCCGGGGCGGGTGTCTGGGAAGGACAATGCGTGTCCCTGTGTGGTGACTTCGCCACTCGCTGGCCTGTCACGTGAGCGCCATACGACTGATGTCCTGCCCCGCTCCGCGGTGGGGCTGCCCCCGAGTCCTGCCGCTTTACGAGTCCATGGCTGTGTCACCGGTCACTGCGGTGAAGGAGACAGACGTTTCAGCGACAAGGAAAACCGGTTTGGCCGATGGAAACGGTCCGTCTCTGCAGACAACACGTGGCCCCTTTGCTTTCGTACACTTGAAACTAAATTCAAAATTCCAGTCATTTTTAGGAAATCCATCCGAAATCCACGTCCGACGTGCAGTTACACTCGATATTAACGCACTAAAGTTCACTGGAAAAGTCATCTCTTCTTAAGACGATTTTTTCAGACAATGAAATTTAGTAGCTCGCTAATTTCCCTTTTGGCTTGGGATACTAGGAAGCTCAAAAAGAGTAATATTTAGTTGAATCTTTATGGATGTATGTTTTTCCCTTATTCGACATAGTTTAAGTGTTCTATTTTAAGTCATACTGCGTATCACCTGTACGCTGCCTCGAGTATTTTGGTTGGTCTGTTTTTGAGAGAGAGAGAGAGTAGATTAATAGAAAATGAAGATTTATATTTAAGATTCAGAAAGAGAGGCTCCATATTTTAAAGGGGTATCAGTCATGATGATTACCTATGACATTCCCAGGGTCCTTCTGTGAACCCGGGTGACCCCGGCACACCTCAGCCAGCTCTTTGGGGTTTCATCTCAAGCCAGTTTCCACGAGAGGGTGCAGCCTCTCGCCACCTGCACAGGTTCCAAACACGGAAGCGTTTTAAAATCCAGAGCCCACACCTCCGAAGGCGACAGAGGCGAGGAGAATTCGGTGGCAGACGAAGCCCCTCGTTGTAAAATCTCGCTTCTAAAGCTATCGCGGGACCAGCTCTTCAAAGGACTCCGGAGCCGGGCTGGTGCGTCTCCCGCCCACGTGACGACACCCAGGAAACGCCACCTGAGCCTTGGCGTGGGACCTGCACTGACGGGGCACCCGAGTGAAATGGAACCAGGAAGTTACTTCCGTTGGTTTTAACGTTTTCGTATATAGTTCCCTTCATCTGACGGGCCAGTCCTCGAAGCTAGCGAGACAGAGAACTAAACATCTCTGGGGAATCGTGTGCGACTCTAAAAGAAACGAGGCGATTTTTTACGGATCCCGAGTCATTTCTGAGGAGCCGAAGAGTTCTCTGCGCTCATTCGGTCACTGACAAACACACAGCGTGAGTCACAACATGAGGGATCGGTGCTTCCGACGACACGTGGCATGGCCTGGGTGCTCAACCTGCATGGCAAAGACGTCACTCGTATTAAAATAATAACCGGGCTGCGCTCACCAATCGGAAGGCCACGCGATGGCCCCAGGGTGATTTTCACACCATATGTGAAGAGGCACGGATATGACAAGGGCTGAGAGACAGCTTACGGCCAGTCTGCGGTTCACACGCACCCCGTGGGGACTCGGGGGGCTTCCCGGGCCCATCGCACTGAAGCGCGACCGGGCGTTGGCACCTTGAGAGTGTCTCACGGGCACCCTCCTCATCCCGGACGTCACTGAGACCGCACTGCCTTCGGGACCCTGGCTCGGACACCGTCACCCGACTCTTCGCTTTAACACACTCCCCCCAGGAAGCTAATCTTCTTGACCTAGAAGGACTTCGAGGGATTATACTCTTTCCCAGACGTGAGGACACTGCCGCCGTGGCCGGCGATGAGGCACTCGTGTGCCCAGCGGCCTGGCGCGTGGCGGGCGGGACCCCGAGGGCTGAGCAGCCCCCCGCGTGTGGCCCGGGAAGGCCCCCTGGCTCGGACGCTGCAAGCTGGGGCTGCCGTCGGTGCTGCGGCCGCTCCCTCCCGTGGGTGTCTCTCCGTCTGCGGGCCCGGGATGCCCCGATGAGGGCGGATCCTATGTTTCCCGGTGCCACAGATTTTGTCAAACAAGTCTGGGCAAAATAACGAGTCCGTGAAATGGCCTTCCCACCTTTGTGCCCGTCGCTCTGGACTCACGGAGGCATCTGGGAGGCGAGGAGATGCAGACCGCCTGGGTCCAGCCGGCGTGCCCACACGCCACCCACGGAATGCCCGGGACGCCCTCCGGCAGACCCTCTGCGCACACGTGCTGCTGCCTTCTCACGCCAGGCGCCTCCTAGGTGAGGCCCCTGCCAGGAAGCCTTCCTGGATTCTCTCCACGCGAATGTCTCCCTGCGTCCCTGCAGCCTTCGACGCTGCCGCTTCCGAAGGGAGATCTTGCCTTTCGAATCACATCCCGATGCTTGCGTTTTGCGGGCTGCTTCGGGTAGACAATATCTGAGTTCTTCTGCTCGCTCACAGCTGCGCTGGGTGAGGTTGGCGATGACCGAGCTAATTTTAAACATGCAGCTTGTTTCTACCGAAGCTTACGAGGCGCTCGCTGCAGAGGTAGCGGGGGAGGTGTCAGGCTCGGCGACGCGACGCGAGGACTCGGCAGTCTGAGTGAGGCTGCTGAGCTCCTGTGGTCCGTCGCCCTGGCAACCGCTGATGCTTTTCCTGTCTCCATAGCGTTCCTTTTCCAGATGCTACACCATCGAAACCACACAGCTTTCTCAGACTGGCTTCTCTCACTCGGTCATGCGCAGTTAAGGTTCCTCCTTGTCTTCTCCTGGACATGAAGCTCATTTCTTTTTTAAACGATGGATACTATTCTAGCATCCGGATAGACCTCAGGGAACCCACTCACCTACTGAAAGATGTCTTGGTTGCCCCAAGCTTTTGGCAAATATAAACAAAGCTGCTATAAATAAATATCCGTGTGCAGGGGAATGTAAGTTTTCAGCTTCTTTGGGGAAAGTACCAAAAAGTGCCATTCCTCGATCGTGTAGTCCGAGGATGTTTAGTTTTGCAAGAAACCGCCGCACTGCCTTCCCAAGCGGCTGCATCGTGTTCCGTGTCCACCAGCAACGAACGAGAGTCACGTTTGCTCCACCTCCTCACCGGCATTGGGTGGTGACGGTGACCCGGACTGGAGCCATCGCGCTAGGCCTGAAGGGGCGTCTCACTGTTGCTTTCGTTCACGTCTCTCCGATGACGTGTCACACGGAGCGTCTTTTCGGATGGTTACTTGCCACCCGCGTATCTTCTTTGGCGAGGCGTCTGTTCAGATCTTGGACCTCTTTTTCAATTGGGTTGTTTATTTTCTTACAGTTGAGTTATAAGAGTTTTTTGTATAGTTTGGGTAACAGTCCTTTATCAGATGGGTCTCTCACACATCTTTTTTCCCGGTCATTGGTGAGCCTTTTCATTTTCTTGACAGTGTCTTTCACAGAACAGAGCATTTTAATTTTAGCGAGTCTAGCTCATCGGTTATATCTTTCACAAATCACGCCGTTGGTGTTGTGTCTAAACATTCATCTCCGAATCCAAGGTCACCTCGATGTTCTCCCATGTCCTCTCTTAGGAGTTTCGTGGTTCTTCCTGTCACCTCTAGGTCTGTGATCCATTTGGAATTAATGTTTGCGAAGAGTGAAAAAGGGTTGTCTGTGTCCGGATTCATTTTCTTTGCCACCCCGATCTTCAGCCGTCCCAGCACCGTTTGCTGAAAAAAATGATCTTTTCTCCATTGTCGTGCCATTGTTTCTCTGCCCAAAATCGGCCGGGTTTACGTGGGTGGGTCTCGTCTTCGGTGCTTTATTCTGGTCCAGTGATCCAGCTGTCTGTTCTTCTGCCAACGCCATGCTGTTCTGGTCGCTGTAGCTGTGTAGTAGACTCAGGCTCCAAGGCGGGTGCTGTCAGTCCTGCAACTTCATTCTTCTCCTTCCGCACGGTGTTGAGCACCCTTGGGCCTTTGTCTCTCCACGTGCACTGCAGCCTCAGTTCGCCCACAACGTGACTTTGGTGGGGTTACGAAGGGAGTTGCCTTAAACCCACAGCTCAACGTGGGATGAAATGTCCAAGAACTTGAATGTCTCTCCATCTCTTTACTTCTCGAATGTCTGTCGTCAGACGTTTGTACTTTTCCTTGTACAGGTCCTGTTAGATTTCCATTTGGGGGGTTGCTATGTGCCAGGAGGGTTTTATTTTTTATTTTTTGGTCAACTCTTTCGGATTTTCTACATAGATGGTCACATCACCATCAAGCCGAGACTGTTTTGTTTCCCCCCTTCTCAATCGCTGTGTTTTTATTTACTTGTCTTGTCTTATTGCATCCGTCAGGAACTCTAGTCCAGTATTGAAAACCAGTCATTGAAAAAGAAGGGGTTTGCCTCGTTCCTGATTCCAGCGAGGAAGCTTCTAGTTTCTGCTGTCGATGTCAGTTGTAGGTTTTTGAGAGACGCTGTCTATCCAATCGAGGACGTTCCCACCTATTCCTAGTTACCTGAGAGTTTGTATCCTTGACGGGTGTTGGATTTTGCCAAATGCTTTTCTTGCTATACGTCTACTGATACAATCCTGTGGTTTGGGTACGTAGCGTGATGGGTGACGTTTATTGCTCCTCACGTGCCGAGCGAGCCTGCACACCTGGGCTAACTCCCACCTGGTTGTGGTGTACAACTCTTTCTATGCTCTTTTGGATTCGATTCGCCAATAGTGTGTTGAGGATTTTTGCATCTACATCCACGGAGGGATTTGGATCTGTAGTTTCTTATCTTGTAAAGGCTGCGTGTGGTTTCAGCATCAGAGCAATGCTGGCCACATAGAATGCATTGGAAAGTATCCCTCTGCTTCTAACTCCTTAAAGAGCTTGTAGACAATTGGCATAATTTCTTCTTAACACGTTTGGTAAAATCCCCCAGCGAACACATCTGGGCAACGCGCCTTCTGTGTTGCGATGTTATTTGTTATTGATTCAATTACTTTCATAGATATAGGCCTGTTCCAATCGTCTTTTTCTTCCCGTGGAAGTTTTGGCAGATTGCTTCTTCACGGAATGAGCTGATTTCATTTAGTTTATCAAATTCGTGGGCCCAGAGTGAGCGCCTCATGGTATCCTCTGAGGATCCTTTTAATGTTCTCGGGGTTGCCTGTGACAGCCCCCTCTTCACTTCTGAGTTCAGTAATTTACATTCTCTCTCTTTTTCTCGGTTGACCTGTGTGAGTCCTTGCTTTTGAAGATATACACAGAGCTGCTGGGTGATATGGTAATTCTGCCTTGACTTTTTTTTTTGAGAAATCTCTGTTTTCCACGATGGCTGCACGGTTTTGCTTTCCCATCAGCCGTGCACGAGAGTTCTGCTTCCTTCCAACCGTCTTCCTTTCCTAACCAGTGCTCGCTGTGCACACAGCATCCGCCCGCTGCGTACCGACCGACAGACACCCGGAACCCCCTCCTTCCTCCAGCCTCGGCCACGGGACCCGTGAGGCTTCCCTGCCACACCCGGGACGGAACCAGGGACTCAGGCTCACGCTGACCATAGATGCAGGCGCATTCTGGCCACAGCGATGGGTCAGGCGTGACCACGTGACCCGATCTGAGCCAATCGTCTGCAAGGAAACTTTCACTGGGATTTTTCTGGAAAATAACTCCCTCTCTTTCCTGTTGGAACTGAATTCCTGAGGATTTAAAGTCTGGAGCTCCTGCAGCTTTGTTTGTTTGTTTGTTTGTTTGTTTGTTTTTGCCACGAGGAGGAAACTTTTCTGAGAACCCCGTCAACATATCTAAACAAGAGCGATGGTTGCACTTATTCTGTCACTTGCAATGAGACGAGGCCCGAGACATCCCACCTCGCGGACACAAACAAATCCATTTCGTCTGCAGGTAGCCGCCTCGCGTTAATAGATAAATATTTACCTGCATTTGGTGCTCGAGTCCTGGGGAATACATCATCCTTAAGGCGATTCTGCACCTGATCTCAATCATTACGTGTGATTTTAACGTTCGGCTTTAGATTCTGGTGAGCACCCGGCTTTCTCCTCGGCCCAGAAGGTTTTAACGGTCCATTTAGCTTTGGGAAGTTTAATCAGATTTTTTCATGGCAGCTTTGCCTCCCTGATTAGTTCTGCTTTCATCAATATTCAAACGAGGTCGCACTTCTGGACAACCCACCTGCTGGTAATTGCCACATGTCCCCTCAAAATATTCCCGGTGATGTGGGGGGGGCGGGGAGGAGAGGGATGATGGTTATACACTAGTTTTATAACCTACTTACTTGTGACCGTAGGAAGTCTGGTGGTGAGAGAACATGATGAGAGAACAAAATCTAAGATTTTCAAATCTAAACCGAACTCTCCAGAGACAGGAGCTGAAAATTCGTACCAGGCAGAGAAGCTGACAACACTAGACCATCTCCGCACGGAGCTGTTGTAATTACCCGCAACACCCGGAGTGCGTGGCTGTGGGAGCTGCTGCATCGCGGGATGAAATGCACGGAGGCTGCCGGCCGTGGCCGTCTGTCCGAGGCACCGAACGTTCTGACTCCGACACACACACGGCCCTCCCCACAGCGAAAGGGGAGCAGGCGTCTGGCGCGGTGGCCTTATCGATCTGGATGACACGCGCGCTCACCGAGCCACCCCGAGCCATTCTCGGCAGACCCAACGACATCCAAAGGTCAGGGGAGGAGAAAACACCTGATAACTGTAATTGCGATTTCCTCTCGGCATCGCATCTGAGGACGAGGCAGCGGACACGGTGACAGTTTCATGTGGGGGCGGGGGAGGGAGCCCAGCCACACTGGGCATGGCGGGAACTGAGCGCCGGCAAGGCCCCGCGGGGCACGGGGGCGGGGCGGGGGGAGGATGCTCATAAACAGCTCCTCCTCAGAGCCCGGGAGGGGGAGGAGATGGAAAACGCCGTTCCTTCCGCTGGAGGTCTCCTCTCTCTCTCTCTCTCCGGGAGACGAGCTGACATAAGGACATCGAGCGGAGGGATCAGGGGACAGGGGGCGACGTGCCGGCAGCCGGGATGAGGTTCCTGAACAAAACCTCAATCTTCCTCGGGTCAGGTTTACCAAGCTGCCATGATCCTGTGTGTGGCCTCCAGAGGCGTCTCCGTTGTGGAAGGGATTCGGCATGTTTTGGAAAAGCGAATTTGGGGGTGAGCGATGCAGGAACCCTCCCCTCGCTGTGCCCTGGGGAAGCTGAAGGTCAATCCCATGTATCAGTTCGATTCGGAATTACTTAGCCTTAGATAACCGGCTCTAGAATTTTTAGATAGGGTCTCCGCGCAGTGCTTGGCGATGACACACACACACATGCACACGTGTGCATACACACACACTCATACATGCATGCACACACTCACACACACGTGCATGCACACACGTGCACACATACGCGCACACACGTTCATACATGCACACGTGCACACATGCACACACATGCACACTCAGATATTGGTGCACACATGCATGCATGCACACTCACACACATGTGCATACACATGCACACACACATACATGCTCACATCTGCACATGCACACACATACACACATGCACACACATGCGTGCACACACATGCAAACACATGTGCACACACCCGCACACTCACTCACATGCGCACACACATACATGAACACACACTCACACATGCACACACATGCACGTGCACACACACGTTCCTGCATGCACACACATACACACATGCACACACACATGTGTGCACACACATGCATACACACATGTGCACACACCTGCACATCACACTCACATGCGCACACACACTCACATATGCACACACACATGCACGTGCACACACAAACACACTCAGATATGGGTGCACACATGTATGCATGCACACTCACACACATGTGCATACACATGCACACACACGCATACATGCTCACATTTGCACATGCACACACATACACACATGCACACACATGCGTGCACACACATGCAAACACATGTGCACACACCTGCACACTCACATGCACACACACATACATGAACACACACTCACACATGCACACACATGCACTTGCACACACACTCACGTTCCTGCATGCACACACATACACACATGCGCACACACATATGCGCACAAACACACAGTGCACACATGCACACGCATGCGTGCACACATGCACACGCATGAGTGCACACACATGCACACACATACGTGCACACACATGCATACACACACGCGTGCGCGCACACACACACACACACACACACACACACAGGCCGGGCACTGGGCAGACAGTCAGGAGGTCTGTCACTCCCGGGAGGACGACCGTGAGCCTTGTCGGAAGAGGCCGTCCGTCCGCACGCCGTGCGGGTGACGCGGCCTCACAGCGCCCACACCTGTCCTGACACCGTCTCGCCTGTGGAGCCGGGGGAGGGCCACCTCCCTCTCCGTCACGCTTGTGTGGATTCGTGCTAAGGGTCTCTCTGCAGCTGGCGCATTTCGGCCGAGAGCAGGAGCCAGCCGGCAAGGGACGGCCAGCGGGGACAGCGGTCCAGGCTCGGGGAAAGTCGAGTGCCAAGGCCTGAGGCGGGGGGAGGCTGGCGCCCGAGCTCCTGCAGGGGCGGGTGGCGGCGGCCGGGTGGGGACCGGGCGGGTGGCCGCAGGGGCCGCGGGTGGACATAAGCAGAGGCCGGGCTGGGGCGGGGGGCGTTGCCAGACGAGGCCAGAGGAAACTGGACGGGCGCATCTGCAGGATACTCAGTATCTCTGAGCCTCACTTTATTGTATCGACTTTAAGATCGCCGTTTGCACAACGCCCTCTCGAAATCCCTCCAAAATAGTTGGCTTCATAGTCAGGATTCCCGATATCACTATGGGGCGCAGTTTACTTTACATAACATCCCCCAAAAGTCTGATGAGGCTCCTCACGACCCATTATGTTATTATTTCCACAATTAAACACGGGTTAAAAAAGAAAAAAAGACCGAGTTTATCGCCTGCGTTTGGTTTCGACGCCAAATCAGTTCTCTGCCCAGATGCCCCAAACAAGCAAGGAGATGTGTAAGGAGCCCACCATTTGTTTTCAGAGCTTTTGGGGTTTTAAAGACACAGATACAGGGTCGGATGGAGAGTCGAGAATATTTGTTCACGTTCCTCCCTCACAGCTTGTCAGGTCTACAGGTCACGGGACCACCTGGGGGTCCCCCGGCCACCAAAGCCCATGAAGAGAACAAACCCTCCCAGAGTTCCTGCCCAGGTGGGCCACACAGGCACCTGCGCACACAACCTGCTCAGTTACGATCACAGGTGTCACCACTGTGGGGTCCTAGTGAGCCTCGCTTTAAGTGGACACTCACTCACATGGCCCACGACGGGCGAACACCAGTTCAAACAACCGGTTTGCCTGTATATGAGGTTTTCTCTTTTTTCCCCCTACAATTAAATCGAATCAACAATACAGCCAGCGTGCCTTCAGCACAGGGGTTCACATAAGCAAGAACGTTCGCACAGAATTATTTCCTAGTGTGAAAGGCCAGTTTAATTCTCCGGCTTATCCATCAGGCACTACGTGGGGCTGACGATCAACTGCTCACGAGAAAACAGCAGAGAAAACCGTCCCCTCGGGTGGCGTGTGATGCCTCATGCTCGTCCGTCGAGGGACAGGGTCCCGGCGGCAGCTTTCACGCTGAGATTTTAAAACCACCTGGACACAGAGATAGTTGACAGCCTGCCATGCATGCCGGTGTGACAAGGAGGGAAGCAGAGACACAGAGAGGCATTGTGGGGAGCGGGGAGGATGCCGGGGAAGGAGCAGAATCCCCAGGGAAGACGAAATGCCGGGATGTGATTCTTTCACCATCCACAGGAAAACAGAACGGGCACAGCTGGGCATCAGGCTGCCGCTTCTTGGCAGGGCTGCCACGGCGTGTGTGAGGGATTGCACATCGCCTCCTTCTTCCAAATCATCACCAGAGACACCAGGGACAGGAGGAACACGGCGAGATCTACGATGCCACAGCCGCCAGGGCCTTGGCAGGACGTGGGAACACGTGAAGTGGGTGGGGAGAGGCTTTCGCAAGGCTCGGTCCCTCTGCGTGAAGGTAGGAACGTTAGCGATGAGCCTAAGAAAACCTCTCTCTCTACGTCCTCTTAAAAATGTGTGGCCCTTTCCGCCAAGCTTCCTCGTTTTCACCTCTGAGAGAGAACTAGTCAGGGAAAGTAAGAAAGACAATAGTACATCAAGGGCAGCGGCCACCGCGTTTTCGCTCGGGGCACGGGGGTTCCGGCTCTGGCTGGCCGCCGTCGTGAACTCTGAACCTTGGGGTTCCTTGGGCTTTGCATCGTGTTCACAGAGTCCGGCGTTCGGAGGAAACAGACTGCATCACAAATGCAGAAGTGACATCACACAGCGCCACGCAGATGCGGAGGTGAGCCCTGCACACGGGGACGGGGACGGGGACGGGGACGGGGACGACACCGATCCCGCCCGCAGGCCCCACTCCCCCCCGCCCCACCCCGGCTCGGACGCGCCCGACGTTTCCGCTCTGCCCTCCTGCCCCCAACCACGAAAGGCGGCAGTGTGATTTCTGCTCTCGTGGCCTCGGAACGCTGCTTTCCGATAGAATTTAATAAGGCGGGTTCAGTGATGTCGGGGTTGTCCGATGGCGTCAGGGCAAAAAACCAGGCAAGCGAAGCAACACAGGATGGAATTCCTTTTCCCCGCGTTCCGGGCTGGTGGCTGCGCCTCTCTGAGTGAGTGACAAGGGCGGACGCTGGGGGGAAAACCAGCGGGGAGGGGGAAACACCAGCGGGGAGGGCTCCCCGGGGCCCTGTCTTTATAGGGGAACCCCAATATCATCATTACGTAACCGTGCACGCAGACCAGGTCCACTGCGGGCCGACGCCTCCCCGCCGACCGGCAGGAAGCAGTTTGCGACAATTATGAACGTCGTCCAGGATACAGGGGCGGACACTGCGATGCTCTGAGCGGCAGCCACGTCTTCATAACCAGGTGGTTACTAATGAACCACCATAGGGGGCGGGGATGTGGGGGAGGGGAGCTGTCCTTCTTGGCTAGTTGTAGGCTTCTGTCCACCCGCTATCCGTCCCTAGAGAAAGAGCCGGCTGCTTTCGGGTCGGCTATGCCGCTATCATCCCTAAGACGCTCGTGGAAAAGCTTGTGTGGCCCTCACCGGGCTCACCCGCCCTGTGGGCAGACTCCGTGGGCGGAAACCGGGGCTGGGCCGCACACTGGGGCCCCCGCCCGCGGCTCCCGCCTGTGGGACCTGCTCTCTGCACCGGCCCAGAGGCGGCCTCGGCCGCTCGGCCTCACGACTCTCTGCGGCCTATTTCGCAGCACAGACCTGGGAACCACAGAGTGGCCGCCCCTCGCATTCCTGCCGGTGACGGGAATGGTGACACTTCCTCCACACGGCCCCCGGCCCCACTCGGGCCCCGAGAACGTAATTAGATGAATGAACCCACTCATTTAGGTCACGGTTTTCCCAAGGCTCGCCCCGCCCCGAAGCCCTGTGCAGGGAGATTCATTCGCAGGTGAATCTGGGAAACACGACTACCTGGAGAGTCTCGATGCAAATCTACAGCAAAGGCTCTGAGAAGGTCTGAGATGGCAGCCCTGACACTAACTCGATCACAGAACACCGCGTTATGCAAACCGTGTCTCCTTCCCCCCACCCCCCATCTAGCGTCGGAAAATACCCCGGTGGATACGTACCACTTTACCCCCCGGTGAAGCCTCTCCATTAAAAAAATAAAAAACCCAAAACACAGAAAGCTTAACCATACACTGGGGCCCTCCTCACAGAACTTACCTTGTTAACTTGCCCCTTATCACTATATTTATCGCGACATTATTTGCCAAATGCGTGGACATCCCAAGGCACATCTCTATCCACCATAATAATTGTGAGTCCTGATTTCACCAGGAGGCAACACAAGTTTTTTTTCTTCTTGCAAACCCTGCAGCTCTTTGAACTGACTGCGCCCCTCTCTCTCTGCTCAGGCAGGGACACGGGCACCCCCAAACCTGGGAATCCCACAGAATGATTTCCACGTCCTCATTTCATCCCTGACGTTCTTGGTATCTGTGCCTATCATCTCTCACGAGTCCTGTAAATTATTTACTTTCATCTTTCCCGTTCCTTGCGGGTTTTTTTTTTTTTTTTGTAGGCATTTTCAGATCCCGTGTGCAACAGGGCAGGCCGTGAGATAATTAAGTTCTTTCTTCATTTAATCAACAACTGCTGAAGGAAGGAAGGAAGGCATGGACTTGCCGGGGCCCGGGGTCCCCGTGCCAGGCGGACAGTGGTCAGGGACACCGGCGTGAGTCCTCGCCCCGTCTGCACACCAGTTTGGGAAGACGGATGATGAAGTCGAGAAAAACAAGGCGTGAGCAGCTCACTGCAAAGTCAGAAGCGTGCACAGAAGGAACTGAATGGGGAAGCCGGCGGGAGACACGCGTGGCCACAGACAGCCTGGCACCGTGACCAGGGAGGGGCGGGATCCTGGCACAGGTGACCAGAGACTCGTGTCCTAACCGGTGCGGGGTCGCGCCTGGCCGGCAGGTGAACGTCTGTCCTAGGAGCTCGTGCTGAGCTCTGATTTATGTTTTAAAACCACAGCTGTGGCTGCAGAACAGAGAACAGGTGGGGGACAGGTGCGCGCAGGAGCGGGCGAGGGGCGGGTCCAGCTGGCCGGCACCTTGAACTTGGACCTCCCGGTCCCCGGGATGGTGGGAAATGATGGTTTCAGGCACCCGGGGGGTGGCAGTTTGGTTACAGCGGCCCAGACAGATGGGAGGTGGCGGTGGCCGGGCCGGGGTGCTGGCCGCGCCCCGGGGACGGACGGCACAGCCCCTCGGAGACGCCGTCCAGGCTTACGGGACGAGGGACAGGAGGCGCTGACGTGGCTGGGAGAAGCACGGGCCTCGGTGGCGGTGGTGACGGACGCAGGCTCTGCCTGGGGCGTGGGAAGCCGGGACTGGCCGGGAAGGGCCCTGGGCCACACGGGTCCACCGAGGACTTGTCTGCGATGCCATGGGAAGGGACGCGGTGGCCCGAGGGGGACGAAGATGCGCTGCCCGGATGGACAGACCGACACACGGGGCACGAGGAGGGAGACAGGGACGCTGTGGGACTCGCGGGGCGGCTGAGGGACTGGGCGTCCCCGGGACGATGGGGGAGTGGACAGGGGACTGGGCGTCCCCGGGACGACGGGGGAGTGGACAGGGGACTGGGTGTCCCCGGGACGACGGGGAGGGGTTGGCGAAGGACCAAGGAGTCCCTGAGACGATGCGGGGGGTGGGGACGCAGCCCTTCTCAAGGGCACCATGTTTTCCCGAGTGCGCCCGAAGACCATTTTCTCTCGGTGCCGAGAGCCATCGGCCTCACTCTTCCCTGTGACAACGTCGTGCATCCCCGCGAACATCTGGGGGGCTGGGCTCCCGTCGCCCCCTCTCTCCCTCCATGCCCAGGGCCACGCGGAGGGCCCGCGGGTGGCCAGTGCCCCAGGAACGCTTCGTTCATCGAAGGAACCCAGAGCTGGCTGGTCTGACGGACGGTCACTCTGCTCTGAGGCCCTGGCTGTGCCACGCAGGCCGTGGGCCCGGGACGCCCCTCGGAAACGCTCCGTGGCACCTGCGGACGCGGCGGTTACCCACGAGCCGGACGCCACGCATCAGCCGAACGTCCAGGAGGGAGCAGAGACATTCTCAAGCACGCGGGCGACTCAGAGTCGTCGTGGACTCACGTCGACGAGACCGGCGTCGTGCTCATTTCTTCGGCCTCGATGAGAAGTGAAATCTTTCATGTCAGTGAGTTTCCCAGACCACCCGATTTACCTCTTTACGCAGTGAGTGATTTTAAAAAATTAAGCCTGGGAGGGGTGGTGTTTCTCTGATGTACTGCGCATGCGCTACCTTAGCGATCGAAACTCGCCGAAGACAATCTGTCCCCTTCGGAGATACGATGCAACAATAATTATCATCCTCAGCTGCAGAGAGAACTCAAGCTCGTCATTCACTCATTAATATTCCCCGCAATTCTGGGTGACAGAATTTAATTTTGGCTTTTCAGAAAGACATGGGGAAAAATGATCAGGTAAAGGACGTCACATCATGTCACAGGAAGACTGTCGGGGACACTGGGCTTGGAAAAGGATTGTAAGACATGAGGACAGCCTTGCCGACGTGGGAAGGGGAAGGAGGGAGTGAGGAGAACTTTATTAGTGTAGCTTCAGAAAGCAAAGCCAGAAGCACCGAGCGGAAGCCACAAGGACGTGGGCTACGAATAAATACTGGGACGGTTAGTTAGGTCTCCATCTCAGGAGCCACCAGGGAGGGACGAGGGGGCCAGCCTTTCTGGGGACTGCAGCCCAGGGTAGGGGCTGGGCTTTGTGACTCATGTTCGGTGCCCCTCATCGCCCTTGAGTGAGAGAGCCTGGCTCGGGGAGGGACACTGAGCAAGGCGGGTTTATTTGATCCCGTGGGTGTCTCCTCGTGAACTGTGGGGAGGGGTTACGAAAGAGTAAGTACGGGGTGCCGGCTGCCGCCACCCCGCTGCTGGGGTGCAGAACCCTCCAGAAGACGGAGTCGACAGAGGAAACAACGCCAGCGAGAGCCCAGGAGTGCGACACAGGATCTCGGGGCCGCTGGGGGTGCCCTGGAGCCCCACCCCGCCCCACCCCATGGCACACGCCAGCGCTGCCCTTCGCAAAGGCGCAGCCCCGACGTCCCCTCGGTCCGGGGGCCCGTTCCCGCCACGTGGGGCCACAAGAGTGCATTCTGGCGGGCACGTGGGTTCGTGGCTCGGAACCCTGCTAGGACTCTGGGTTTTTACGGACGGCCCCCACATCTTCTGGACTCTGGAGCTCTCCTTCTCACGGCTCAGCTTCCCCGGCCTCCGCCTCCCGCGCCTTCTGCTTAGAAACTAAACGTAAACAGAACCGTCAGCCTTATCCAGCGACGTCCGCTCACGTGCTCGATTCATCCCAACGGCCTGACAGCTCCGAGGCCTCTCCTGGGACCCGGAGGGCGTGGGCTTTGTGGCGGGCTGTCCCCGTCTCCGATGTCTGAGACTGCAGGCGCTCCGATGGCTGCACACGCGTACGAGGAAACACGACGCGTTGTACGCGTGTGCACACGCGGCTTATCCAGTGACAGAGCCACAGAAATCCAGGATGAATCCTTTCATGGAGATGCTTGGCTTAATAGCGATAAGGCCGGTGTGAAGAAGATTTAACTTTTTAAAGGCTCGAGAAACCAACGTCAGTGCAAACACATGTTTAAAACTGTTCACATGTTCATCTCAAGTTTCTGAATCCGTATTCACCAAGAGAACCGTAATGTCATCATACGAGGAAATAAGATAAACACTTTAAAACTGGTTTCATGGTGCTCTTATACATTTACTGTAAACCCATCTGTAATCGGCTGCCTAGTTACAATGGAGATTGAGTATCTACTTATTAATAAGTAGCGTTTGGCAGCCATTCAACGCCTCCTGCCCAGATCACAGAATTCTGTTGCATCGAAACTCTGGACCACTATTCTGTACTGAAGAGAGCAATAATTTTTTATTCAACTGTTAAAAAATGCGGCTTTTGAGCCTTAAGCTTCCACATTTCGAGTCCGTGCCTTAGAAATGATTGCTCAATGTGGGGAAGAGACAAAGAATTCTGCCTCCTGCGTTGTTCTAACCACAACACTCTTCCCTAAAACAGGAATGCGAAATATTTTTGCTCGGGAATGCTACGTGTGACTGCTCTGGCTCACTTATCCACTTAACCGTGTTTCTCCTTGATCAGAGAGAAAGAGAAAAATGGAAGAATGTCCTCTCTGCAGATGAGGAGCTAACAGTAGAATCTTGGCTATTTTTCACCCTTTTCAGGACTTACGAGATGCTCCATACCGAGTCTGCGTCTTCCTCAGAAGTTAAAACCCAGTGGCCCGCGAAGCACAGGTGGTCCACAGAGGCACGGCCCATATTCTACTAACTTAACAAAAAAAGTTAGTTGCTGCTATTTAAAAGTTCAGATAGTTCCACTAAACGTCCGTATTTCTAGTTTTTTTTTTTTAAAATGGGATGCTAGCCAGGCATTCGACCCACGTCTCCGTGTGGTGGCCACGTGCCAGACTGGAGTGGCGGCTGTCCCCTGGGGAAGGGCATGAGCCGACATCCCCACCGTTCCTCTGGACATCGCACCTGGCCGGCCTGGGGGTCCGCTGACCCCCCAACACCCGTCTCTGCCGGACGCACATGGAGTGAGGTGGAGGACGGGGCAGGGCTGTGCGGACACGGCAGCCGGGTGTGGGACGAAGTGCCGAGAATGACAGTTTGGGTCCTGCCCAGTGACCCTGCAGGTGGAGCCGAGGGACAGCAAGGCTCGGTCGGGATGGGAGGGAGTTTCCTCGGTTTAAACGTCTCTAGTGTCACATCCACGGTGAAGCGAGATCCGAACTGATCGATCGAAGGAGAAGCAGGAAGAACCACAGGGAGAGGGAGGCTGGCTTTGTGGTGCGACCAGGGGCAGCAGCGTCAATGAAAGTCGCTTCCCAAGTTCAATGCCTGATATCGACACGGCATTCCCCCCGAAAGGCGCTTAATCAGCTGGTGACACGCGGTCAGTTGCAGTGGCGGTGACATCATCGATACCGTTCGAACGTTCGCTGGCCTCAGAGGGAGGTCGCATTTCTCTGCGGGTTGAACTTGGACGGAGCCCGGTGACTGGTCCGGGTGACGGATCGCGAGGGAAGGGGAGGGACGTGCAGGGGGAGGGGGGGTTGGCCGTCTGCTGCTTTCAGCCGCTGTGGGGTGTCGGTTACGGAGCGAAGCGTGGCCTCTTCTGGGTGGACCTGCCGTGCCACCCTAATGTCACATGTTCTGCTGTGTGGCTCGTCTGTCTATGATCCACGTTATTTTTAAATCCTGTATATCATTCTTAAATTCAACCTTTTTAAAAAAGACAGCCTTATTCTAAGCAAAACGTGGTACGTGCTAAGTATACCTCGATTACGTTTTCATATCTACCAAAGTAAATGCACAACTATAAAGACAATCTTGCCTATCACCTTCCAGGAGCACGGAGGTAGGACGGGAAGAGAACCATTTGGATGCTGAACGCTGCGAAATAAGAAACTGTGCCCTCGAGGTTCAAATCGGAACGCCACGCCACTATTGAGAGAGCCACCGCTGCTTTCTTGAAGGGACGGAAACCAGAGAGGAATGTATATTATGAATTCAGTATACGTGTGAACACGCCCCTCGTAAACCATATCGGGTTTGTGTGCCAAAGCATTAATAAGGCGGCATCGTCGGCGCGATTATCTAATTTGCATATGCAGATCCAAAGGTGCACGGGGTGAAGGGTAGGTGTGCACACACGTTTTCACAGGCCTCCCCATGGCAATCTCGAGTACCTGACCTTTAGCATTGATTAGAGTCATTCTGTACACGGCTGGTAAGTGCCGGGGGTGACACAGACTCGTGCGTAATTACCACGTCTAACAGACTGAGTCGGTTACAGAAAGGGGTGGGGGGGGCCTTTTCTAAGGGTGGCAGCTAAGGAAAGGTCTTCGAGATCCCTGCTCTTTGGCCCAATCTGACCTGCAACCTCAAACAAACAACTACATAAATACGACACACAGCATGCCTGCTAAAGGATGCAATTCAAGTCTAATAAGGAACACACAGGTGAGGAGTGTTGATACCGATAAGAAAAGAAACAAAACAACGTGTTTCAAAAAGATGGGTATCAGAGCATGCCCCTTGCAGAATCGGGCTTTGAAACGAGAGATGTTGAGCTTCCAAAAAGGAGGTAAATGAGAGACGGGAGCGTCATTACCGAAGATTTGAGGGGTCATCACGGCGAAGAAGGATTGGACTTAACTCGTTTATGCAAAAAAAAAAAGAAAAAAAGAAAGAAAAAAGAGGAAGCAGGATGGAGACAAGTGGGCAGCTCTCCAAATAAAGTTTAGGCTAAAAGCACGGAAGGTATTTGTGGCTGCCCATCTCGTGGGCGGCTCTGGCAGGCTCCGCCGGGGTCACGTGATCTGTCTGTCTGGGCAGCGAGAGCTTTGCAGCATCTCAACACCCAGAAGAGCGATCAGGACCAGCTAATTTACCGCCCTCTGCCAAAGCGCCAGTTCCTCCACTAACATTTAGTCCATAAATAAATAGCACAGAGTGGATCTCTCGGGCCAGAGCCGTTCGCGACAGACAGACCCGTGAGTTATCGCCGGTTCATCAAATATTAAAAAACACAGTTCAAGACGCAAGACGCTACCTGTCGCTTTCCCGTACGCGGTCTCGCCCTTTCCTCCAGGTGTACACGGGTTTCGGGGACGCTTTGGGCTTGCACTCGATGACCACTTCGCCTCCCACTTTGACGAGCGTTACCTTCTTTAAGAGGGTCCTGGAAAAATCCGGACCCACGGCTGGAAGAGAAGACAGGAAATCACGAATTATTTGGGGAGGCAGATTTCTTTCTGTGCTGTGCTTACGGCTGCCGGGCCGTCCAAGGGAGGAAGCTAACTGTGTTCTAAGGTAGAGGGGGCAGCACCCTAAGTTTTGACAGATTTATTGACATCTGAGCTGTCCTTTACACACGGTAACACGCACAGGCGTGCGTACACGGCGTGGTGAATTCGGGGTGCTCCGCCGTGCAGATCGAGGTATGGAGCATTCATTCCGTCACCTGCTGAGGGATTCTTTAAACAATCTCATACTCGAGGATGGGACTCCGAGGCCGTCCCTCATTTATCAGGTCCCCAGGAGTCGGAGCCGACACCGCGGCCTGGACCACGGGATCGGAATGGGAGGACGAAGCAGGGACACCCGTGAGGCGTTTTTCGGATGGAGCAGGGGAACGTGTCCCCTCCTGGACACGCTGCTGCCGCTGCTCTGTCCCCGAGCGCTCCGTACGTGTCGCTGTCAGAGGGCGTGCGGAGATGTCCCTGCCATCTGCCTCGGAGCGTCTCCTCAGCCACCACGGCGTCGTCCGGCTCTGCACCGCGACTGCCCGACGCAAGGCTCGGCTCCCGCACGAGAAACCGGGGACTCGCGCCCCCAAAACTACCCCCCGCTCACCGCCGGCATTCCAGCAAATCCATTCGTGTGGACACCGGATGTACAGCGTTGCGGAAATAACAGCAAAGAATTATTTCTTTTCTAAAACAAAACACACGTATCTGTACCCTTGTGAAAGGACTAGACAAAGCTGGCTTTCTGAAAAATCTCCCCCTTTCTTCCGAGTTAAATGGACGAGTGCATTCTGGGGCCTGTCACAAGCCGAGAGAGATTCAACTGTCGGAATCCGAATTCTACCCTATTTACAAGCCCCGACTCCCTACGGTTTGTGCTGATGGGATTTAATATTTCAGACTATGTTGAGTATCGCAGTTAAATATTAACCACAAGGAGAGAGAGAGAGAGAGAGAGAGAGAGAGAGAGAGAGAGAGAGACAGACAGAGACAGAGAAGGAGGGAGGGAGGGAGAGAGGGAGAGAGAGAGGGAGAGAGAGAGAGAGAGAGAGAGAAGGAGGGAGGGAGGGAGAGAGGGAGGGAGAGAGGGAGAGAGAGAATGAGAGAATGAGAGAAAGAGACAGAGAGAGAATAAGAGAGAGAGAATGAAAGAATAAGAGAGAGAGACAGACAGAAGGAAGGGAGGGAGGGAGAGAGAGAGAGGAAGAGTGAGAGAGAATGAGAGACAGAGAATGAGAGAGAGAGACAGAGAGAGAGAGACAGAGAGAGAGACAGAGAGAGACAGAGACAGAGAGAGAGAGAGAGAGACAGAGAGAGAGAGAGAGAGAGAGAGAGAAGGGAGAACAAGGCTCGATTTCTTGCAGGTCCCAGACCTGCGGGCGATAACGAAAAAGCAGACACAAGGAGCTCCCGCGGCCGCGAGTCCGTCTTTGCTGAGCACTCTCCTCGGGGAAGGACTTAAAGGGGATAAAGAGGGGAGGGCCGCTGCCAGCGGTGACACCGCGCACGCGTGGGGCTGGCTCTACTGCGCGAGGGTGAAATCAAGGAAACGAATGCGTAGGCAACGGAGGCTCGTCCCGTGCGCCGGGGGCTGGTGAGGGTGTCCCGACATCGGCTTCTTCTGCGGGGACAGTCAGTGAGTGCGGTGTGAGGGCAGGCGCTTCTGCTCTCACGGGGCAAACGCGTCCCCGGGATGACCCGCCAATCACATGGTGGGAGTTGCAGGGTTATAGAGAGGACGGGTCAGGACAGACCCGCTCGGTATCACGTGACCAGAACGCGAACAGAAACCACTGTCCCAGAAAATATATTGCCATGGTTGAAAAGGCAAGCGAAATTCCTGTTCAATGCTACATGAATGCCGGACATGTGTGTGCGTGTGTGTGTGTGTGTGTGTGTATGTGTGTGTGCATGCATGTCTGTATGTGTGTATGTGTGTGAGTGTGTGTATGTGTGTGTGCAAATATGTGTATCCATGCATGCACACGTGTGTGCATGTGTGTGTGCATGCATGTGTGTGTGAGTGTGTGCATGCATGTGTGAGTGTGTGCATGTGTGCGTGTGTGTGAGTGTGTGTGCATGCATGTGTGAGTGTGTGCATGTGTGCGTGAGTGCGTGCATGTGTGTGCATGTGAGTATGTGTGCGGGTGTGTGCACACATGTGTGTGCATGTGTGTATGTGCGTGCATGTGAGTATGCATGTGCGTGTGTATGTGTGTGTGCATGCATGTGTGTATATGCGTGTGCGTGCATGCCTGTATGTGTGTACGTGTGTGCATGTGTGCATGCGTGTGTATGTCTGTTCATGTGAGTGCATGTGAGTATACGTGTGTGTGCATCTGTGCATGTGTGTACGTGTGTGCATGTGAGCATGTGTGTGCACACGTGGGTGTGTATATCTGTGCGTGTGCATGTGTGTGCACGTATGTGCGAGTATGTTGTGTGCATGTGCGCATGTGTATGTGCATGCGTGTGTATGTGTGCATGTGCGCATGAATGTGCATGTATGTGTGCATGCATGTGCGTATGTGTGTATGTGCCTTGTGTGCATGTGTGCATGCATGTGTGTGTGTGCGTGTGTGCACGTGTACACGCAGTGTGTGGAAGGAAGAAGGAAGAGTCGAGACCGGTGACCTGTGAAGGACACCAAAACGAATCAGGGACCGGGAGGAACGCTGTAGGCAGGGCGCTGTTAAAGGCCACGGCCGGACGGACCCACGGGGAAAACGGTGGCCGGTGGGGACGGCGGCCGGAGGGGACGGTGGCCGGTGGGGATGGCGGCCGGAGGGGACGGTGGCCAGAGGGGACGGCGGCTAGTGGGGACGGCGGCCGGTGCATTGCAGCCCTGCTGGCCGTGCTACTGAGTCAGGGGGCCCGGGTCTGCCGGCTGCCGCTGGACGCACACGACCCCCGCCGGCACCCGTGTAATGCTGACGTCGTTCCCCAAGGTGCCCACCCACCGCTGCCAACTCGCATCGTGGACGGCTTCCTGTGACCTAACACGCTCCTCCTCATTTTGGGCAAACGCCCAAACTGACACATTAATGTCAAAAAAAAAAAATCAACTCTAAAAGGTTATTTAAAAAATATTTTTTTGTGTGTGAAATAGAGTTACAAATCTATCTCCTATAAAACTCCCTCCTTAAGACTCTCTCTCTCCTCACACACACACATATATTTTCTTCACGTCAGGCCGACTTTTTTTTCCCTCTGTTCAGGAGGACTTCTGCACTTGCATCTGGAATGAGCTTACACACATCACACCGCAGAACACAAGGGCCTATTTGTCAAAAGCCACACGTTGCTTTTATGGGATTTGAAACAGCGCCATGTCAGCCACCCAGGAGGCGGAAAACGCACGTCCCCCTTTCAAAGGCGTCCTACTGTCGTATTTACGTGCACATTATCTTCGGGGCCTTCTGGAGATAAGGCTGGCTTTGAACACCTCTCACGAATAAAAATGGAATGACGCATTCCAATCTTTCCCCTCCGTTTATTTAATTTGCTTAATAGCTTGGCGTTATCGTACCCTGCGAACCTATCAGTGGCCACCGAACGGTGCAATGTTTTCGAAGGCAGCATTGTCAGAATTCCACCGTTTTGGGGACACGTGGCCCATGCGAGGGCTGCTTTGCCTCCTGCTCCTTCGTGACCCTCTGCTGCACCTGACATGCCCTTTATCTTGTGGGAGGATCCTTCTCCCTGCCCGGACCCCGCGATGCTTCTGTTTCCCAGACACCGGCCCCGGAGCGGCTTGTGGGGAATGTGGGGGGAGCCTCGTGAATGTGAGTTCTGGGAGAGGTCCCCAGCGGGGCACCATGAGAACCCCAACCTTTGCCGGCACTTAAAAAGTTAGCACACGCAGAAGGCAAAACTTGACAAAATTCGTAAGAGTTCAGAGATGATAAGCCAGCTGTTGAACTACCCGCCGGAGT
>PVKZ01007186.1:0-25797 GCA_004027375.1 Macroglossus sobrinus | reverse complement strand
ATGTCAAAATAATTCTTCTTTTTCAAAAAAGAAATGTCAAACTTGGCCGCTTTACACGATCTATACGAAAATCAGAATAGTCAATATCATTTTTCACTGAACTGCTTGTCTTTCTGTGTCGACGGAGGGTTGGGGTGCGGGCATCGGTCACCTGCGTGGGTCATTGGTCGTGAGAGATATCATGATAAAGGCGTGTCTTGTATCTATTTTTTCTGATTTTTCTCGCACATTCTCCAGTTCTTCTTCTTGGGCCCATACCCCTTTATCTGTATAATCTTTTCCATGTGGTCCGCGGCTCCTCTGTTAGAAAAATATAACTTTCAGTTTCCTTCTCTTCCTTTTATTTTACAGAACGGCTTTCTGACTCTTACCGAGATAAAACAGAAGGCTTGAAGACACTCCTGTTTCCGGGGGCCATACTCAGTAGTCGTGTGTCTCCAGATGGGTGGCATTTCAAGCACAAGGCCAGCGCAATGGGGATGATTGCTTTCTGGTGACCCTCGCATAACACCGTCTGAGCCCATATCTGCTTCTCTTGTTCCGAAGATATTTGACGATCCTGCCCACGATGAAGATATTTGAAGGTTCTGCCCACGATGCAGTAAAGGTGGGTGCATCGTTGCAACACAACTGGTTGCAGTCTCCGAGGTCCTGGCAACTGGCAAGCATCCCAGGCCCCCGTGTGCAAACAAACAATTTCTCACTTGCCTGTTTTGATCGGCGTGTCTTACCCTTGCCTCCCCTGGCTGTGTGGAAAATCTCCCTCGGCTCCACACTTCGGGGTGCGCTGTTCATTACAAGTTTTCTTGGCTCGTGCAATCTATTTGAAATGCCTCTATTTGATCGACTTCAGCTCTTTCAACAGAACTGTGAACTTCTCAACACGTTTGATCGCATCTGTCCGCGTCTACAGATGAAATGTGGGCATCGGGCAGGGCCCGACCACGTGACGGGAAGCCGCTCTACAGGCCCAAACGCAGGGAAGCTACTTGCAAGAGCGAAGACGCCAGCCCGACAGGAGGACGATGTCACCGAGAAGAGTCAACACGCAGCTCCTCGGGGCTGAGTGTCCGTGTGAGTGACCGTGGTCAGGAGCTGAGCTCACGACACAGAAGAGAAGACCATGGTAGAATCTTCTGGCAAGAGCCCGAACCAGCGAGAGCAGTGTGAGATTGCAGAGACATGCCGAAGGTGGGTGAGGTGGGAAGACGGAAATGCCTGGCCCTCTCGACCCTCCTGCCACCTACACTGTCCCTCCTGTGCCCACCATGGTCCACACCAGCGAGTATCAGCTGGCCTGGGGCCGGGCCCTGCGGCCTGCGGAGTGATGATGCTCGTGCTATAGGTCAGAGCAGAGCAAAGTTAGGACTGGGTGGCTGGGCGGCAGGCCCCAGACTGGCCTTGGGGTCCTGCCACAGCTGTCGCCCTCCGAGGAGAAGACTGAGATTTTTGGTGCAAGTCTCCAGGGCTGGATCTGGAAGGGGAGGGGGTTCCGTTGTCTTGTCCAGTAAAGGAAGGTGACAAGTCGGAATGTACAATTCCCCCAGGAAAATGTAGCATGATACGAAAGACATTCGGACGTGCTCTTAAAACCCACAGAAGTGTATTTTCCATGAGGCGACGCTTAATCATCGAACTCAGGTCCATTCTGGAAAATGAAAAGAATTCTGAGTTCATTTTTAAAAGGCGCCTGCAAATTAATTCAGCACGAATATGCTCCATTCAGGTCTGAACAAAGGTGTATAGAACGTGAAAACTGTCCCTCGCACAGATGAGCCAGAGGCCTGAATGAAATACGGCCACATCCTTAAATGTAACGGCTTCACAGTCACAGAATAAGCCGAAGGCGATCGTGGTTGTGTCACCTCTGCAGAAAAGCAGCGTGGCAGCAAGAAACGGATGGGAACAGGAGCGTCTCGCTCTTGGAAAGAGACGGGCTCCTCCCGCCAACGCTGTGGGCGTGTGTCTGTCCCGTCGCGTGGAGCGGAACCGCTCTGAGCTGAGATAAAGCTGGGGCGGGCTTTCGAAGTGGGGCAGCCACCGCTGACGGCACATCCCTCACCCGGCTCCCTGCAACTTTCTCTGCTTCCAGAAGAGCCTCAGTTTCTATTTCGAGGCATTAGGAGGGAAGAGACTCCTGGAATAGGGAGCCCTGGGCATGACAGTTCGGTAACCCGTGTGCCATTCGAGGTTGAAGACAGGAAGGAGAGTTCGCGCAGGGTGTTTTAAAGACAACGTCTGTCATTTACCACGGGGATTTCGTGCTGTCGCCGCCACTGGAGGGGCCGGAGGTGTGCAGGGCTCCGGGACGCAGGCTCCCAGCTCAGGGGTGCGGGAGCTGCTTGGCTTCTGCCACCACGGGCACCAGCACAAGGGACTCAGCTCCCAGAGCCGCCGTGGAGACCCTGCGGTGTGGATTCAGCCGCCGGAGACGCTCACGAGTCTGCCGGCAGCCCCAGCCTCGGGGAGATGGTTTTGAACTCGGTTCTAACTTAGACATGTCATCCGAGTGTCTCTGACTGACGGGTTGCCATCCAGGGTTCTAGCCGGAAGGGAGGTTTGGAGATGCAGCTTTCAGATGCCCGGCCACGTCCACGCATGCAGGAGCGTGAAGGGCAGGGATGCCAGCTGAGGGTAAACAAACGATAATTCGCACGCCATTCGACGTGGTTTTTCTCTTCCAAATTTAGGGCTGTGAGTCCTGTGGACTTCGGGAGAAATGTGATATTCTGATGAAAGATGTACTTACAGAAAGTCTCCTTCCTGCTGTGGAGGAGGATGTGACATCTGTAGCTATGGTTACTGGTCCCTGCTCAGTCCTAAACATTCAGCACTCAGGGTGAAACCGATAAACCGTGGGTGACAGCGGAGAGGAAATCACCTGGACCGCCATGAAGGAGGCCCCCTCCAAACTGGCAGGTAGAGGCGACAGTGCGTCCCCCAGACGGTTGTCGGGATGCTCGTGACGCTCCCATGGCAACCGCTCGAGCAGCATCGCCGTGGCTCTCAGGACGGACAGGCAGTGGCGCGCCGGAAGCCGCCGCTGACGTCACGAAGAGATGGGTGACGCTTTTCTCCTGACACTCGTCCACGCGACCCAGTCACTCAGCACACGCAGAAAAGTCCCCGCGAACAGCGCCGCCCAAGCTGAACGGCGTGGGGGACCCACGTGGGAGCATTCCTGCGCCCCGACTTTTCTCGGGACCATTTCTCACCTGGAGATTGTTTTGTGAGGGTTCATTTTCGCCGCTCTAGAAGCGCTGAGCGCTTAACACCTATTCATTGCGGTGTCCTGTTCCTCCCTCCAGTAATTGGTATAATTCAATTTTTGTGTGTTTTTTCCCCTTTCCAGGGATAAGCGGCCTATTATCCTCCAGCTACAGACGTATTGAGTTGATAAAATCAAGAGAGATAATTATTTACTTGGGATTTTAAAAAAAGGTCGAGCTTTCCCACATGTTTCCCTGGGTTCATTTAATCTTACATTTTTAAAAGTTTTTTTTTTTAATCAAAATCTATGGAAATGAATGAATTAGCTTAGAAGGAGTCCTCTTATTTGGACAAAAAGCAATTAACATCTGGTAAGAATCGAATGGTCTTTCATGTACCTTTTCCACCTACAAGGCTGAAACCCCCAGAGAAGAAAAATGCGCCATTAAAAGATTTATAACCTTGCAGGAAGAATCAAGAGGTTGGTGGGATTCTAAGAAAAAGAACTTTTGAGAGCCTTTCTAAATCTCGTTCTTTTCACTGAGATAAAACTATACTACAGAACGAGCTCCAGCTAGAACGATGACTGAAGACAGCGTATACGGCCTAATGGATAATCAGGATGACCGTGTATTATCTCTTCCTCCATAGAAAACTCTCCACAGCCTCATTTCTCCTGGTGTACAGAACTCCTGAGCTCGGTCTTTCTTTCATCAATAATATGCCCAGTGACAACATTTTCTTTGGCCATTTCCTTCCTTCGCCCTAGGGTTAGTGCCCCTCAGAACTGGTCTTTGGAGGCGACAGCTCTCTCTCTCTCTCTCTCTCTCTCTCTCTCTCTCTCTCTCTCTCTCTCTCTCTCTCTCGTTCCTGTGCATGTCACTATTGAGGTCTCAAATCTGAGAACGTCGACACGGCCAAAGGCAGAGACAGGAGCAGAGCGTGTCCCAGGTTCCAGCATCAAAGACGCCGGCGACGGCCACCCATGATCGGCTTATGAGCAGGTGTGAGCGTCTGGGTTGAGATTCTGCTTTCACAGATGGGGGGGGGGTCATTATCAGATTTGTAAGCTCCTCCTTCCCCAGCCCCTCTCCACCTGTCCCCTTTGGCAACACGATGTTGACATCCGAGCCCTGAGTTTATACCTCGTTGCATGTGCAGCCCGTGCATCTATTGTGTGCCTAGTGTTTACGTGACGTCCTTGACCTTTTCTCTGATGGCAGGTCGGCAGGTCGGCACTGCCAAGGAGGAAAAGACCATCGCAAACCCTCACCTGGATGGGTTTGGAAAACGATAATCCTAGACTAATTGTGCAACTCTCTGCATAAGGCATCTTCTCATTTCTGTGGCCACCGGGTGTATATCTCAGAGACGAACATAGAGATGCCATAGGAGGCCGGATCAGGGTGGCTCTAATTGAGTGGCTGACAGATGTTTAATGCAATATGGCTTTACGTGAATCCATAGTGAGGAGTGGGGATGAGTCCCCAAGCATGTCCGTGCTAATCATCTGTCAACAATGTGGAAGGCTGAAGGCAGCACAGTGATACAGGCAGCCTGCTGCTGCTGAATTTTCAGACTGGTGCAGGTGCCGTGCCATTGACCCTGAGAGCCACGCGGGGGGGGGGTGGGTCTCCCACGGTCACATGACCCACAGTCACATGACCCACAGTCACATGCCTGGGATCAGGACTGGTGGGTGCATTGTGGTCAGGGCACCTGCCCCAAAGGGAAGGGACTCATGGGGTGTCTCCTCTTGACATGTTGGATACTTTAATATCTCACTGAATTCTGGGGCTTGGGCAAACCTATGAAACTTCTCATTTATTCTTTCTCTCCTCCCTCTTTCCCTCTCTCCTTCTCTCTCTCTCTCTCTCTCTCTCTCCCCTCCCTCTCTCTCTCCCTCCCCCACCCACAGTCTCAAACATAAGGACTTGGTCCATCAAACGCTCACAAACTATTATCTGTACATGACGATTGCTTGTGTGTGTTAAGAATCGTTTATTACACAGGAACCCTGGATAGTGCCTTGGCTCATAACACCCTCCGCAGTATTTCACTGCCTGGAAAACGCTTCCTCCCCCCCTCAAGACCTTGGGAACTGCCACCATGGCATTTTCAAATGTGTCTGCAGCGATTTCGTGAATTTGTTAATTTGTTTGTGCGATCTGCTTCTCTGTTTCACAGGTGTCTATGACCACGTTCCCTCTGCTACCCCGTCCAGCTCTCGTAAGAGCTTTGCAATGTGGTGCTGCCCGTGGGGTGAGGAGAAGTCACTTTCCTGCAGCTGACAAAGGCTTGCGTGGACGGGCCCCTTCCCACGTCGTCAGCCTCCCCTGGAAGTGACACGCGCCCGTCTGACACACCCGCACAGACATCAGATCAGTGCCCTGGGAGATACCAGTCCGGGAGAAAAGGAGGATCCCTGTATATTTTTAAATATACCTTGTATTATTCGTCTATAATTTTCCACTGTTCAGAAAAATTTCCATAGATTATCATCTCATACCATGTATTCAATATAAACCCAAAGAGATACGAAAAGTAAAACCTGAGATTATATGTGAATTTATGTATCAATGAGAAAGTATTTTAATGATTTTAAAAATAAATTTACATATAATCTAAGACGGGGAAGGACTTGTCAGTATAATAGCAAATGAGGAATACACAAAAATGAAATGTATTGATTGGATTAGATATAGTTTTCTATCATACTGACAGCATCCTAGGCAAAGCTAAAGGTCCAAAAATTCTTGGGGGCATCTCTGCGACATGTTGGATGAAGAATTTATGCTTTGCATGTGCAAGAAGCTCACGCACACCTGGCAGCAATGAACGAACATCTCCAGGGCACCAACCTAAGGTGCTTTAAGTGTCCTGCACTTGTATGTGCTTTTTATTACTCATTTGTCATTATTTTTAATGTCACTATCATTCTATGGAGAGAAAACACAGGTGCAGCGGTCAAAACTAAGGCTGAAACACACAAAACAACATCCACCTTCGCTTGTAATCAGTGACCTCTAAATCCTTAATGCTATGATATTTACCTATCGCGTTTATTGAAAAAATTAAAATCAAAACCAGCAGCAGAAAAGGCTATTAGTCACTCTACGCTAATTACCGCTGTTTACCAAATGTTTCCAGTGTTTGTTCTCCTTGGCGCACTTCGGTGGGTGTTGTTCTCGAAGTCGGGTGTGGCCAGTGACTCACTCTGAATGTGGGCGTGGAGGCAGAAGGGGTGAACGTCGCATGTGGGCGCAGCTGCCCGGCCCCCAGAAGGCAGGCAATACCGCCTGTCCCAGCCAGAGTGGGAGGCACCTTTGCGATGCAGCCTCCTCCCTCCTGGGTCCCTGGAGGAGGAGGAGAACACGGTAACCCTGGCAACCGGCAGTGGACGTGGGGTATGGACCAGAGAGGAACCATTGCCGTGTGTTAGGCTCCTGAGACAGCAGGGTTGGTTACTGTAACGAAAACTGGCCGGTTCTGGTATCATCACCCACAGAAATTGAGGAAATTTGGAGACATCTTTCTGGAAAAAAAAGTTGGCAATATATAAGAAGCTTTTAAAGCATCTTAGATTTGGGTTGACTGGTTTCCAGTCATTCACTCATTTATTAGACAGATATTTGTGAGCTGATTATGTGTCAGGAAAACAGGATAGACAGCTAGCAACACAAGATCTTATGCTAGTTCCTCTCAGAGATTCTTTTCTAAGAAGTAATTAGAAAAGATAATTAATAAATAAGCAATAAAACATGCAAAAATGCACTGTACGCCTTTTATATTGTTCAGTTAAATACAAGGCAAGTATCCAAGAACGGGGGAGTGTTAAAATAAAATTTATTCTACCCATGGGATAAAATGTTCTGCTAATTTATAATTTTAAAGTAATATTCATAGGCATGGCCAATGCTAAGTGTATAATAGTGAGGAAAGCAAAATAGTGCATATACTTAAAAAACACGTAAAGTTATACATCAAATTATTAAAATGATTAAAATTGATTATCTCTGGGTAAAAGGAAAAAAAGTGGTTTTAATTTTTTCTTTGCCTCTTTTGTATGCAAAAGCTTTGCGGACTTGCTGTACTTTTTACTAAAATTATAAAAAATAAAGGTCATTAAAAAACTCTTTCTACAAATTTACAGGGCTTTCACAATGATGAATTAAATTACATTTTCAGAGTGCTTACCATTTACGCATAACAACTACAGCATTATTAAAACAAAACACAGACCCAACTCCAAAAGAAACAGAAGGATAAAAAATAAATTGTAATCTGATCCAAAATGATAAACCTGCCTAGAAAAAAATATTTCCAGTAGCGAAGCACCCTAAAAAATAGATCGACTTCAGTCCGATAGGACTATAATATGCAATTAAAGTATAATTTTGCATAATAATAGTCAGCCCTCGGCCAACTCCCCATCTTTCAACTGAGAATACTGGGAAAGCAGAGACACAATCATTATTCTTCGTTGTAACCATGGCAGAATTAGTTCTCACCGACCCTCAGAAATGAAAGGGAGTGGGGATTATATCACAGATTGCTGGGGAAACCAAGCTAACATCAATCACGCTGGGAACGGAGTAAAATGATGTTTCATTTTTTTGTCCAGGGCATTCGGTGATATATATTTCCCCCCATCATCAGTCTTTCTCTTTACCTGCATCCTCGGTTTTATGCTCCTTGTCGGTCTGAAGATTAGAGCAGAGACCGTGGAGAGCCTGGCCAAGTTCATTATCACGAGGTCATAAACACATCGAAGTATTTATCTGAGACTGTAGAGAAATTTCTCTGCTATCATAATCATGATAGCTTTTGAAGTAAGGAGGTCAATGACTTTTACTTCTTTTACTTAAATAAAGAAATTTGGGCAACCTTTTTGCTTCTGTAAACAATTTAGTCCAGTCGCCATGAGGCTGGTTTTTCTAAGTGGAGCGGAGTGGCTGCTCGGTACAGGTCAGAGCATGGCGTGAAGAACACTAGCATAAGGAGGGGTGTGGGAACCCAGGGGGGTGAGGCCAGCACCTCGGTGGGGCTGCTGTGCTGGCTCCTAGCAGGAAAATTCATCACACAGGTGGTGAACTTACTGAAGGTGATGAGAGCCAAGTATCTCACTGGCAGAGAAGAGAATTACAAATACGGCCATCAAAAAAGCAAGAATGAGCTGTTCGTGAAACTACTATAAACAGGATTCCTAAATCATAAAGAAATTAGTAAGAAAAAAATGTGAATTCTCTTTTGAAATAGATGCAACAAATTCTAACAAGATATTGGCAAACTGAATGCAGCCATGTAGTTAATATAAAATCACTGTCAAGATTTTACACAAGGAATCAAATAATGGTTAAAAATTAGAAAATCTATTAATACTTTTTGCAAATTCTATGATTTCAGTACCTGTTACTATCTTGTCTCTCTTCTGCACCACCATGAAAGTATAAGTTATGAGAAGTATAACTCTCTTTGAGGGACACAGTAATGAGAAAAGAACAATAAAAGGAATACATATTTTGAAATAAAAGTAGGTGTCACTGAATTGATGAGGTGAAGAGGATAGAAAATCGAACGAGTAAATAAAAAGTGAAAGTTGGTACAAGAATCAAAAATGTGCTTGCTAGGAATTTTAAAAAGACAAAGAGGAAAAGAAAAACCTAGAAAAAATATCCCAGAAACATTTCCCCAACATGAAAGCTGCCTGTAGTTTGAAAAGATTCTCCTGAGAGCCTCACAAATTAAATTTTAAAAAGCCACAGCCAAGAGTAAACCTCATTTCTACAGGGAATAAGGGAAAGATCTGAAAAACATATAAATCAGAAAGTGGTAAAGACCTGATTTAGTGGTTATCAGAGGGAAAGGGGGAGGGGGAGGTAGATAAGGGTCAAGGGGTCAAGAATATGGTGACAGAAGGACATTTATCTTTGGGCGGTGAACACACAATGAGATATACAGATGGCGTATTATTGAATTATACGCTTGAGGTCTATATAATATATGAACCAATGTCACCCCAATAAGTTTAATAAAAAAAGAAAGTGATAATGAAATTAGTTAAAAGTTAAGGAAAAAAAAGCAGCTTTCTATTTTTCTTCCTCCAAGCTTGGAGACAGTTTAGCAATACCCTCAAACTTCAACAGAAACTGCTATTTCAACCTGGAGTTTTATACCCAGTCAAATGGCCAATCCCATTCGAAAGGCAAACGCATTTCTCTTTACACGCAAGAGAAACAAATTGCAAAGGCATGTGTCTTCGAAAGCTACGGAAATTTGAAGGTAACATAAAGAGGGAGTAAGTGAGGCTCAGGACCAGGGTGAGACCAAAGGGGCCTCGGGGATGGGGGGTGGCACATGAGTCAGCATGTGGTCGCTGCCAGTCATGGCAGTGCGGGGTCAGTAACCAGGACCTCACCTGTCCCACCTGCAGGAACCAAGAAACTGAAACCGTGGCATTCAGGACTCCAAGCTGTTCAACCCCCGAGCATCATGAGAAGACAGGGCTGTGCCGCAGACCAAGAAAGCAGATATAAACACGTTATGTAGAAATACAGAGAGCAATCTCTTATCACTGCAAACCAACTCTTAAAGGCGATTGTTTTTGAAGAACAAGATAAAGACTGGGAAGAAAGCAGTGAGAAGCTGATGATTGTTTTGTGTTTTTTTTTTTCTGTTCAATTTTTGAAATATATGCATTTATTCTTTTGGTAAAAGGGGAAAACGATTTAAATGACTATAGAAAGATGAAATTTCAGTGTAACTTGCCACATGAATGGATTAAAGGAGAAATAAATGGTTCTCTCATCTCAATAGACACAGAGGAAAAGGTTCATAAAAGTCAGTAGCCATTTGTCATTAAATAGACCTTAAAAACTAGGGGTGGGGGATGCTTCCATGACGTAATAGAGTGGTGACTATAAGCATAAAATAAACACCATACTTCATGCTGGAATATTAGAAGCACTCTATTGAAATTCAGAAATAATGGCAGGTTACTACTCTCCCCTTCTAATGAGACTTGACTCTGAACCCAGAAGTTGGGGTACACTCCTGCTGGGGCGGGTAACAAGGATTTTAAGCTACAGCTTTACTATTTTATGTCTTTAAATAGACGGCAATCAAATAATACATAAATGTCCACTGTTATTTATAAGTGGTGAGAAAATTTGGGGTAGTTGTCTGTATTTTAAATTTTTAAAGAAAGAAAAAACTTAACTTATACCGGGATCTCTAACAACCACAACAGTGTCACAGCTGCGCCCACCCTTCAGTCTGACGTCTGCGCATGCTCAGCTTTTATGGGTCTGATCTTTAATACAACTTCAAAGCCCCAGGGAGCCGTTTCAAGCGTTCAGCGGGCCTCAGGGAGGAGAGCAGAGCCGGGACCTGGGGCTTTGAACTGTGCGTGGCTTTGATAATATCTCATGTTCCTATCAATCCTTTCATCCCCACACTATTAAGCTCTTCGCACAGGTTAGCTCGAGGGTCTGCCCGCGGCCTCCCCGCCCAGGTTGTGGGGGACGGGCTGGTGTTACTTAGGAGAATCCAAACAGTGATGACTTTAGATGCTATGGGACAGGACCAGGCAGGAGCAGGGCTCTGGAGGTGGCCTCCTGGTACCCTGAGCGCTGCAGCCAGGCGGTCCCGGCTGCCCGCCCTGCCCGCATCCCAGCTCCACGCCGGCTTCCTCCCTGCGCGGCTTCCTTCCTCATTCATGCCTCTGTGCTCATCTCTACAGCTCCTCCCCAGCCCCCTAACGATGGCTGATGCTTTTCGGAGGAATGATCTAGAAGCTTTGCTGAGTTTCAGTATATATCATGACTGTTCTCTGAGCACGGTGACGTCTTAGGCTGGCTTCTCCACCTCCGACCCTGGTCCCTTCTTTTTACTCTGCCCTTAAATGTCCCTGGAATTAAAAAAAAAGCTACTTTGCTCTTGTAATGCAGGTGCGTTCGAATGTGTGGTGACTGTCGGTGTGTCGCCCTGCTTCCCGCCTCCGCCCAGCTCCCGGCACCATCGCCCCATCTCGGGAGGTGGCTACTCCAGCCGTCTAGTGGCTTGATGCAAACATTTTGGAGTCATCTTTGACTTTTCTCATTCCCCATATTTAACCCAGAAAAAGTCCCATGAACTCTGCTTTTATAATAGTTCTTACTGCCACGTGGGCCTTGCCTCCTGCCGTCGGAGTTACTGTAAGAGCGTCTTCCTTTGTCGCCGCTGCCTCTTCTCTCATCCACCCTGTGGCCCGTGACCTTTGTCATCCACATAGCAGCCGGAGGGATCCTTCCAAACGCACGTCGGGCCCTATAACGCTTCTACCTGAACCTTCTAAGAGTTGCCATCCCCAGCGGAGCAGGTTCACGCTTCCGTAGTATCTATAAAGCCTTAGAAATCCACCCCCACCCAGCGACCTCGCAGATACTCTTCCTCCATCTCTCGTTCCCTGCGCCCCTACCCAGTAGCCTTTGCTCCTGGTCCCTCCCCCCGTATCTCCCTCCCTCCACCGAATATCCGTGGAGTGTGCGCTGCTCCCTCCAGGAGTCTTTCCTCATCATCCATTTCTTATTTCATTCCACTGTGGCCAGAGACATCTTCGGTAGGACTCAATTTCTTTCTTTCTTTTTTCTTTTTTTGTTCCAATTGAATGAGACTTGCATTATGGCCCGAGCTACAGTCTATTTTGGTAAATGTTTTCTGTACGTGTGGGCAAATGCGCACTCTGACGTCATCGGTGATCTATAAATGCCAACCAGGTAAAATTGGGTGATCGTTTTGTTCCACTCTTCTGTATCTTAACTGATTTTATGTTGGCGTGTAGCAGCAATTATTGAGAGGACTATTCAAATCTCTGACTGTGACTGTGGGTTTTTCTGTTTTCCTTATAGTTCTGTCTGTCTGGTTTTTTTTTTCATGTCTTGTTTTATATGCACAAACGTTTAGAATTGTCGTGCTACCTTGAGTGAGATTCCTTTAGCTTTGTGAAACAATCTTCTTTATGCCCTGTAAAATCTTTTACTCTGAAATCTCCTTCATGTGATATTAACACAACCACTCCAGGTTGCTTTAGATTGGTGTAACTATTGTACACATTTTCCCAATTTTTTTACTGTTAACCCATTTGTGTCTTTTTATTCAAGCCTTTTCTTGCAGAGAGCATGTACTCGAGGCTTGCTTATTTTTTTAATCCAGTCTGACAATCTGTCTTTTGATTTGGATGTTTACACCAATTGTATTTGAAGAGATCATTAATATGGTAAAATTTGAATCTGTTATCTGCTATTTGTTTTCTGTTCCTCCCATCTGTTCTTTGTTCTCTTTCTCCTGTTTTTCTGCCATCTTTTGAATTAACTAAGTTCTTTTTAAACTCTATTCTATCTCCTATTAGCTACGACAAATCTGGTTAGTGGTACCTATCTACGTCTTCTCCTTTATTTATGAAACACGTTTTGTGAACTAAAGAATTCTAGGTGGATAGCTTTTTCTTCCTTAAGTACCTTGAGGATATTCTTCTTTCTTCTCACTCGTATTGTTTCTGACAAGAAATCTGCTGTCACTCTCGTGTGTCATCTTCTTCATTCATTGTGTCCTGGCCCCTGCCTGGTAGCCTTTAAGGGGTCCCATTAATCCCTGGATTTGAGCCATTTGGTTTTGACGAGTCTTTGTGTCGTTTGCTACGCGGTTCTCGTGCATAGGATTCAGCGAGCTCCTTGAATCTGCGACCTTGTAGTTTTCATATGGCTTTGCAATCTTCTGGACTCTTTCTGGTCACTCGTTCTCCTCTCCTGCGGGCGTCCAGTCACGTATGCGGCGAGGCGATCGAGCCTGGCTGGGGGACGCTGGCGCCATTCCCAGCGCCAGCCTCTGACCTGTCACCGTGATTCTCTCTCTGGTCTCGGGCGGTGCCCTCGCCCCGCTGTGCAGTACCGTCCCTAGGAGCCCCTCCCACAAACACCAAACATACCCCTTTGTGGTCATTTCTGTCACATTCGTGCTTTCTTACTGCCTCAGCTCCCGTCACCTCCGACAGAGCAAGCTCCCCCGTGGGCAGATGGGAGCCCACTTTGTTCACCGCCAGACCCCTACACTATTGGGGTGCCTTGCCGAACGCACAGTGGACGCTCAGCGGATGTGTATGGCTGGACAGATAAATGACCGCATGTTCGACTGAACGGTTGAATGAATGAATGAATGACCGGATGAGCAATTGAATGAATGAATTAAAGAATGAATGAACCACTCCGGGGAGGACTGCCCACTTCCCTGCCTGTATCGAAAGGAACGGACTCTGGGGCAGAAAACCATGGCTCCTGTTCCATTTCTACCTGACCGGTAAAATCGGTCACAGCCTTGATTCTGAAACCAAGCAGGGACTCAGAGGAGAGAGTGGGGACCTCCCAGGGTTCTAGAGCAGGTGACAGGTAGGTGACTGCTCCCCTGTGTGCATGTGGGGGCAAACCCTGAGGCTCTAGGGAGAACTAGCTGAGATCGCGTGGCACTGATTAATGCAGGTATCGTATCCTAAGTAAGTGTAAACCAGACGAGCGAGAAGAAAACCAGCCACAGAGGAGACCGGAAAGACTGACTTAAAATGACACACCGATCCAGGCCCGGGAGGAAGCCGGGAGTGAGGACTGGAAACGAAGGGGAACGTGGAAAGGCAGGAGGAGGGCGCCAGCACCCTGAGGCCCCAGGCGGACTCTGCTGGGCGGCGAGTTCTCTTCCAGACGCCCTTCATCCTGGCCATGGCGGACTCCGCTCCTCAGCCTGGCTTCTCCTAAGCTGTGTCTCCCGGTTGCCATGGGAACGTTTACGCTCAGGCCATGAGGCCCCAGTTCGGACTTAGAAAATAAGAGTATTGCTCAAATAAGGTCATCATACCCCGCTGGCTTCAGGATTGAATGCTGATATATCCTGCATCCCCTCCTCCCCAATCCCCGCCCCGTGAAAGGTCATTATGAAGCAGATCACCTGGTCCTCCCCGGCTCTGACGGAGAAGGCCAAGGCCGTCTGCAAACCGAAACTAAATCCCAGATGCGGCCGCAAAAGTTGCTAAACATCAATCGTAATCGACAAAGTCAAATCCAGACATGCCAGCAGCATTGGAACGATTTTTAAAACACGGATATTTTCCAACCAAAAAAAAAAAAATGTTTTTAAGTCATTGCCTAGTAAGGAGCAACTGTTTTAGAAGAGCGATTTCCAAAGCTTTTCTGACATCGTGTGTATGAAATCTAACCAAAAAGCAGTCCCTGCCAACATCCATTATAGGAAAATAAATGTTTTGAAATGAGAATCAATTTTTAGTGTATTCTTAAGATGGATGGTCATTTATCGGCCTAAACAATTTTCTCTACTTTCCGATCAGAGGTCAAACGGTCATTTATTGAACCCGAGGCTGATGTGACATTCAGTAGGAACGGTAGCAATTCCAATACGATGTAATTTACTAAAGAAGAATAGTGGTCTCGGTGAGCTCGGAACACCGTACGTAAAACCACGGATAACTGGTTTTGATATCAAAAAGAACATCTGAATACTTGTGCTTCACAGCTGCAGATTTTCACAGCAGTTTGGGGTCTGCAGAATGGCCGTGTATATATCTTTATGACTCTTTCTGAGGGATCGTGATTCCGGGACAGGTGGCGTGTATCCGCACACTCCGAAAAGGGTAGGAGAAGTCTCCACGGCATCTTCCTGAATTCTGGCTTGAGTGCGTTTTTAAGTAGAAGGTGCTTCTGCCATTCGCAGGCTTCTCTGCGCCTCGACCGTTTCTCCGGGGAACTCTTAAACTCTGCCACATCTTGGTGGAGGAGGAATGCTTCAAAAACCACCGCTGAGGTGACCACTGTGAACGGGAGCACTGGGACACAGAGCTGACAGGGTCCTGAGACACCGGCTCTCTCTGGCCACGGCCATCTTATCGTTATCTCTTTGCCTTTCTCAAGAAAGCTCACCCCAGAATGATCGCAGATCACCCAGCGGACACTCAGGGCTTCTGGTAACTAGGAAAGCGTTCTCATTCCTAACCATCCATGCTGCAATGTGGGATCCCAACGGTCTTCCCTGAGAATACGATAAAAATTATAATTTCGTTGAAGTTGAAGTAATTGGCCTGGCATTAGAATTTCAAGCACGTGATTTTCTTGCCTCACATATTGAGGAGTGAAGGAGAGAAGGCAGAATTCGCAGCCCCGCTAATGAGATGTGAAGATTTACATAATTAACTATGACGGGGTTTGAGAAGTGACAGTACCGGCTTCACCCTGGGGTGATTCCTGAGACGTGAACACCCACATCTGCCCTCCCCCACGTCTAGAAAAGGTGCAAAAGGGATGGTTTACAGACTCGATTACTGCAGACAGAAAATACCTCTATTAAAAAAAAATGAGAGGTTGCACTTCGCCCCTCCCCGAAGGAAACGCAGGTGGTTTGTAAACGTGCAGGTGCAGGTGACTTGAATGAGAGGTGCGGCCTGGACGTCACTGGCCCGTCGGCAGCACCTCGGAGCTGCCAGGTGGAGGGGAGACGCAGCCTGCAGACGCCAGGCCGGGCTTGGGCCTGGGCAGGCCGCTGGCGCGGTGCAGGTGTGTGGGTGACAGAGGGGTGCACGCCATTCCCTCCCCCGCTCGCCTTCTCCCTGATCCGGCCTCCTCCCAGAACACACACACGGACACGCGCACACACATGCACACACGCGCACACACATACACACACGGACACACGCACACACATGCACACGCGCGCACACGCGCACACACATGCACACATGCACACACTCGTACATTGACACACACACATACACACATGCACATGCACACATGCACACATGCACCCACATGCACCCACATGCATACACACATGTGTGTGCACATGCACACACAGATGCACAGATGCACACACTCGTACATTGACACACATGCACACACATACACACATGCACATGCACACATGCACACATGCACACACATGCACACACACTCCTCCCTGTTGCCCAAAGCCTGTTTGATTTTCAGCTACCATGTGACAGTCTTCAAGGGGACAGCCCTGTTGCTCAGATCAGCTTCAGGGTTCCCTTTTTTGCAGACGTCCGGCCGGACAGCACTCACCTGTGGGCAGGTGTCCCCACTCACACAGCAGTGACGTGTCAGCAGAGCTTCATGTCACCACAGCGGAATCCTATTCTGCATGAACCAGGTGAGCCATGGCCTAAAGCAACCGATCCACGGGGAGCCTCGCAACGTGGGAAACCCACTTCCTGTGTCCCATTTCTCCTTGTCATCTTTGCAAAGACTGGAAAACGTTCGAAATGAGTTGGATTTGGAATCTCAAAATTAGTGAGAACAATAAAAATTTCACCTTTGCATTAAGCCTAACTTCCTTCTCTTCAACTCATGTTTGGAAAGAGGGTTTTGTTTTATTTTATTTTATTATTTTGCTTATTATTTTATTTTATTTTATTATTTTATTTTATTTTATTTTATATTTTTTTACTTTTTTATTTTTTTATTTTATTATTTTATTTTATTTTATTTTATTTTATTTTATTTTTTATTTTATTTTATTATTTTATTTTCTATTTTATTTTATTTTATTATTTTATTTTATTTTATTTTATTTTTTATTTTATTATTTTATTTTATTTTATATTTTATTTTATTTTATTATTTTATTTTATATTTTATTTTATTTTATATTTTATTTTATTTTATTTTATTATTTTATTTTTTTATTTTATTATTTTATATTTTATTTTATTTTATTATTTTATTTTATATTTTATTTTATTTTATTATTTTATTTTATTTTTATTTTATTTTATTTTATTTCATTTCATTTTATTTCATTTCATTTCATTTCATTTCATTTCATTTCATTTCATTTCATTTCATTTCATTTCATTTCACTTTATTTTTCCCATACAAGGGGATTTTGACCGGGACAGGAAGGGCGTGTGTCTGCCCGGCGCTCAGCAGGCCATGCGCTGAGACCCGAGAACTGCAGGAAAGGAGCTGGTCGCCTTACAACCTGGCACCCGGCAAGGAGAAAGGACAGCTCTTGCTTAAAAACCCGAACCCCCCAGTGTCTGACAATCAGGGGGTGCCACGGGGAAAAGTCACAAGTCGCCGTGAGTCGGGGGTCTGGGAGTGAGCGGCTCGGGGTCTGAGCGCCCCGCAGGCACGTGTGTGACAGCCCTGGGCGCCCCCGTGCGGGCGTGCGGCTGCTGGGGTCGAAGGGCGACACGCCAGCAGCAAACACCTGTCCACGTCTAAGTGACGTGGACACTGAGCAGGTGGCCCTCGGCTAAGTGGACTGAGCACAGCGGGTGCTAAACGCCATCTTAGGTTATCAGCGTCCCCCCACACACACCCTCAGTGGGGGGCGTGTGCCGAGGTCAGGTGACCAGCACCCTAGAAGGGCCCGCGGCAAGTGTCAGCGTTAGCACCGCTGTCCTCTGCTCCACCTCCATGGATTCTGGGGTCAGCTTCCCAGGACGCAGCGTCCAGTGTCTGTGCCCCTGAATTTGGGGCCATTTGGGACACGAGATCATAAAAGACTTTCTGAGTGACAGCAATTAGCCACGACAAGGGAGCCGATTGTGCACAGGGAAGGCGAGGCTTTGCCACGGTGGCACTCTCCGAGACAGGAAGTGGCCGACCCCGGAGACGTGGTAAGTGGCCCTTGGGGAAGGCCGAGCTGCCTCGCTGCGTTCCTGCTGAGGGCGGCGTTGGAACTGTCCCCGTAGTTAGAATACTGTCCCCAGTACTGGGACAGTATCCTAACACCACTAATGAGAAAAAAATTAATTGCTTGGACCAAAAAGGACTCATTTGGCAGGATACCAATTATCTCTGCTGGTTCCTCTACGTCTTGCCTGGAGGCAGGTAAACAGACTAAATTGCCTTTTTAGATTCTTCAAGCTCTTGCGATTTTTAATAACTAATATACAATTAGACAGTTTAATACATTTGAGAAACAATTCATTTACTTTGAAATGGAAGGGGGAAAAAAAACGATTTCTCTTTTTACAAAAGAAAAAATGGTTTTGCCAATGAAAAACCCTGGCGTGCAAAGCTCATCTATAAAAATACATCATTTTTTCCCTTTATGTCAGATTCGCTGGTATGCAAACATGTAGCCCGAACTGCACACCATGTTCCTCTAGCTTTCTTATCTTGGGTATTGTTGACCATAACTTATCCTTCCGTCTCTGGGCTCCTTCAATCAGAGACCAGGCCTGATGTCCAGCTTGTGGTACCCACGGTAACGTAGACTCCATCCATCCATCTCTCTTTTGTCTGACTATCTATCTTTCTTTTCATCCATCCATCCACCTAAATATCTACCTACTTGCAATTTTAAATAACGAATAGATGAACACACAACAGAAACAAGGAGAACACATATTCTCCACAAATAACAAAAAGTATTTTGCAGTTTTTTTTTTAATTTATTTCAGGAAATGGGTGTATTTTCTAACATTCGGAGGTTCGCCGAGTCAGGAGGCCCTCCGCCATCGCTGAGAACAAGGAAAGACGCATTCAGAGAGATAGAACACTTGTCTGAACTCACACGGCTTCTTTCTGGCCGGCTGGGACCACAGTGCCGTTTAACGGGACCATCTTGCTTACATTAATGTCTGTGGTGCATCGCTCACCAGAGGAAATCCACGTTAATTAAAACATCACTCTTCTGTTTTAAGAGGAAGTTTTTCTATTTCGACCTGGTTTGCATGGTGTGAACAGCGTGGATTATCTGAGGAAGGTTTCACGTGATTTCGGTCCTAACTGAGGGACCAGAGGAAACCCAGGGGACCAACAAGAGGCCATCTGACCCAGGCAGGGCAAGGGGGAGTCAGCACTAATGGACAGAGATGGCTCCTCTCGTCCCCCTCATGGCTGCCATTTCACCCTCCACCCGCTGTCCATGAAGATGACAGGTGTCCTCTCCTGGTGTCGTTGGCTCGGAGGGTCCTTCCTTCCCACCATCAAACACTGTTTTCTCTCCTAACGAGGCCCCTCGCTTCTCATGATTTTATTCCTGTTCCTGCTTTTATTTCACAGCATTCGAGATTATGTGTGATATCATCTCATTAATTCATTACTGGCAGGAACAAATGCTCGGCGTTGTATAATTAGGATGACTTTGGCGCACATCCTTGGCAGAATCCAAGGGGTTTTTGTCTGGGATTCAAAAGTCTCCGTGCCTACGGAGAGCTTTCGAAAAGCAGGGCATCGAATGGCCTCTGATGGCTTTGGTCATGCTGAACGACGCTCTTCCCAAAGGACAGGAAGATGGCGTGGGCAGATGGCCACCCACATTCACCCAAGGTCGTGGACGTGTCGTGGCACAGAGTGGAGGAGGCAGCGGCTCTGTCTGTCCACGGCACCCCTCATGTAGCCTGCAGCCGAGAAAAGGTGGCGCTCTGAAAGCTTGTCCCAATTCTGACGGCCTCGGCCCTGAGTGCAAATCCTGACAAAGCTCCTCTGCGGTGACCCCTTGTCAGGAGAGCGTGGTGCCTGAGAAAAAAAACAAAACAAAACAATGACAGCAAAAACCACACGCACGCTCTGGGCAGCTTTCGGAACCGCATTCGTTCAAATGCGAAAGTCTGATCCAATGAGCTGACGGTTTCAGAAATAATTTTGACTCAACCAACAGGAACAAGCTCCCAATAGATAGATAGCTACGATGAAACGACCTCCTTCTCCCGCCATGTGTGTGTGTCATCAAGCGTGCAATTAACAATGACATCCCGGGGATGTGTCAGGGCTGAGCCAATAGCAGGATACGCCCCGTTAGCGCCCTAAGACTCTAATCACCAGTAAATGCAGCGAAACATCTATAATCACAAGTAAGAATAAAATGTCTCCGAGCTTCATATTAAGTGACACAACGTGCGCCCCATAATTAAAACCCCAGGTACCTTCTCCCATTCAGCTTCCCACAAACGAGATACAAACCACGTTCACTAGAGGTTTATGAGCTACTTACTGTGAGGATGACACAGACCCAGGTCGTGTCTGAGGCACCGGAGGTCCAAGCCGGGTATTGAAGTCGATCGTGAGCATGCGCAGAAGCAAAGAAGCCGCCCCATCTACTTATCGACGTCACGCCAGCCCGTCCTCCCGTGTCAGAGGTCACGACGAAGGTGCTTTTAGGGTTGGCAGAGTGAAACGTGGATCAGGAGATCACCTCCCTTCCCAAGAAGTAGCGTCTCACATACAGCATCCTTCCTTGCCCATAAAGTTAGCTTGCCTTTCCTTCCGTGTAGAGTGTTGTTGGTTTTGTTTTGTGTTTGGTTTTTTGTTTTTTGTTTTGTTTTGTTTTGTGTTTGCACGTCACTGAAATAAGTGTCCTGAGCAAACTCTGCTGTAGGCGACAGAATTGTCACTGGCCTTTCTGCACGGACCTTTTGTTCGTGCGGCCGATAAATATTCACGAAGTTTCTCTCTCCCGTGGCTTTCGAGAGGTAGGGGGAGGGAGTGTGGTGCCCACCCAGCGGCCCCGGGCTCACCTGGGAAGATGCAGCCTGAGGAAGGGGAGGGAGGGAGGGGAGCCAGGTCCAGCTCTCTCGGTGGGAGAAGGACAGGGGGAACCCCGAGAGAAAGTCCTCCTCTTTCTCCCGCCTCCATCCCCACGGCCGTAAGGTCCACACAAATACTCAGCCACACAAATACTCGTCCACACAAATACTCGGCCACACTATCAGCGTCCACTCAGGTCCCCCTGGTTTAACATCGGACGTAAACAATGAACGCTTAAAATGTCACCATGTGGCGTGAGTGGCAGCTCTGGGGAGAACCGGAGCGACCTGCCAGCTCCCCCGTGCAGGGACACGGGCTCGGTCAGTCCGTTGCTCTCCCCCCAAATAATTCGTTTCTCCGTCTTGGAAGGGGCGGTTGGAATCTCAGGCCATTTTGTGTGTCGCCGGGAAGTCCTCCGGCTTTGCCTGATATTTTTCGGCTTCTGACGAGGCTGCAGGACAGGGATTTCGGCGTGCTCCTGGCTTACAGAATGGTGTCGCCTGCTTCCTCAAGTCTGTTCCTCGGCAGCGGCCCGGTCTCCCTGCAGGGCTGCTGCCACCCTGGACGCGTCCTTGCTGCCACTCTGGACGCATCCGGGCTGCCACTATGGACACGTCCCGAGCTGCCTGCCGGGGGCAGAAACGAGAGCGAGGCGGCCAGCCGCCCGTGAAGTGACGTCGGCCACCTTCGACAATGCCACCACTTCCTCACGCTGTCCGCCGACCCTCCTATCTCCCCCAGTTAGAAATGTCACGAGTTGCCACCACAGGGTACACGTGCCAAAGCCCCCCCTAAACGCACCCCGAGTCTGCATGTCTTGACTTGCAGAGCTGGCTTAATTTTTACAAAACGTGTTCCTATGGCTTGCGTGTGTACGTTCTAAAGCTTCTTGATATTTAAGCTTACTTTTGACACTGGGAAATGACAAATTCCATCGGCGACAGGTACATCTTTCAGATTACAAGCCACGTACGGGAAGAATTTTCTATATGGACCTTACGTCAAACGATGATGAAATGCTTACCTGTCACCCAGTGAATGGTTTATCGCAAAGAGGAAGGCCATTCACCAAAAAATAAAAAAATAAAAAATAAAATGAAGACTACCTCCTTTTGCCATTTCGATGTCAGATGACTCATTCTCGTCGTTTTGTCTGCAGCTTAAAATTTTCTCTCTTCACGGAGGTAGATTTTATTATTCCGGAGGGAATTAGTTTAAAAGAATTTTTTTCTTTTTGGCAGGGGACAGCATGCTTGAGTAAAAGTGTAATTTTCACTCAAGGATCCCTGCACACACGAGGAGAATGAGCCCATCTGAACGGACAGCAAAGCATGAGGGCAGAGCTGCGGGGCCCTCAGAAGGGGCCTCCTTCCCGGGGGCGGGCGGCGCCTTCCTGCATGTGGCCCGGGCGGTTCTGGCGACCTCTGGCACATCCCGGGGCTGCGTGGAGGGCTGCGTCCACGCCAAGAGCTGCACGGCCTCCTGGCGCCCAGGCCAGCCCAGAGCGGCGAGGTCCCTCGCTCTGTGCTGGGACAAGGACCCAGGCCGAGGGGAGGGTGACTCTGAGTAGAGATGACACTCATCCTGGCTCTGCCCTGCCCCCAGCCACGCCGGGACCCATGTACAGCGGCCCCAGGCAGAGAGGAGCAGGCCGATGTGGCCCTCTGTGACGACAGGACAGGCCAGCGTCCCAGTCAAGTCCCAAGAGCTTCAGGCCCTCGAGGGGGAAGTTTGCACAAAGCAAAGCGAAGCAGGCAGGTCTGCGTCAGAGCCTTGGGCTGGCACGGGCACCCGAGTCCTCTTCCCTCTCTGAGGTCCCTTGTCACATGTCACTCCTGTGTAGGGCCCAGTGCAATTCTGCATCAGGGGACCCTCTGGAGCCAGAAGAATCTCAGAACCCCAACAGTCTCTGAGGCCGATGAACGCAAGAGCACAAGCCAAACGTCACCACGCCCGGACACATGGCGCCCCCGTGCCTGTCTGCCAGCCTGGATCACCTGCTAGCGAGCCACGGGCATCGGGGCACGTGACTGGGGCCTCGGGGCGCCACGGCACGTGTGCGGCTTCTTCAGCAAAGTGTCAGCTGGCCGGAAGCGCTCGCCATCGGCACACGGTGGACGGCGGCGGTGTCCGTCACTCTCCCTGTGTTCGGCGAAGCCTGGGGACAGCCTGAGGAGAGGGCGGGTGGTTCTGGGCGGTGGGGCTGGGCTGGGGGAGGCTGTTTTACAAAACCACTGACCCAGGCAGAACTATCCATATCGGTATCGGTGGTCCTGAGGGCTGACAGACACCCACACTTAGGTCCGAGCATCCTTTGAGATGCAAAACCGCCTCCCATCCCGCGCTCGTGAGCAGACCGTTGTAAAAGCTTGGTACCTCTTGGGATCTCCTGATGTGATTCAGGGTTCATCCTGAGGAATAATTCCCTGGTGGCGGGGAAGCAAAGGAGTGAAACAGTATTTGCAGAACTAAACTCTGCAAAGTGCGTCTGCGTCTGCGCACTCGCTCGGGAGGTCCGAAGCTCTCCACGGTGCGAACGCGTTTAATTCTTATTTAAAGGGCTTCTGTGAAAATCACCAAAGACGCTCTGGGAATTTGGAAAGTTAAATCCTTCTTAAAGACAATGCCTGTCTTCAGTAAGAGGATTACAGAAGAGAGAGAGTCCAAGAGAGAGAGAGAGAGAGAGAGAGAGAGAGAGAGAGAGAGAGAGAGAGAGAGACTGAGAGAGAGAGACCTGCATTGAGCTCTGTGCGCCCAGGAATTCCGTTTCCTGTGTCTTCCCCGTGAACGGGATGCCTTGGACTTCACGAAATGACAGCTGAGAACACCAGGATGGTGTGGGACCAGGATGACGAGCCAGACGAGCACGCAGAACACTTGGCCAGAGTCTTGCTTGTAATGAAGTAACGGCCAACGAGGGGACGTTCGTAATGAGACAGCACAGATGGCGGTGGCTTCGTGCACAGTGTTCGTTAAAATAACCCCCAGAGCCACACTGGAGGTCGCTGCCCAGCTAACGCACATTGTGGGGAGACGAGAGAGAAAGATGGGGAGACCTCTGGACACGGCACGACGGTGTCCCCACCGCCTGCCGGTCCCCAGGCCCGTGCAGCGTGGAGCCAAAGGGTGCCTGAAGCACGTTCTCACGTCCCCTCACACTCCTGTCATTCTGGGTCTTTTCGTGTCCTGCACAAAGAGCAGCTCTCTGGGGTAGCTGCTGGAGGCACCCCGCCATGTGGGCCGGACTGGGTGATGGCTTCTGATGAATGCAGCGGAGGTGATGGATGTTGCTGGCTTTGGCTTGGCCGCCGTGTCACACTGGCTTGGAAGGAAGCCGGCTGCATGCTGGGAGCTGCCCTGTGCAGAGGCCAGGGTGCAGGGAGCCGTCCCCCTGCCCACTGGGGGCCTAAGGCCACCACGAGCCACACGGGGAGTCAGAAGCGGACTCCCCTGGAGAGACACAGAGCCCTAAACGCTGCTCTAAGCGCTGGGCCAGCCGCCGGCAGCAGCGAGGAGCTAACTCTGCACCCGAAGACGTGGGCCCCCAGGGACCCCAGGTCCCCAAGGCTCGTTTCCACGGCGTTGTGGCCAAGCTGCTCACGCCTTTTTACTTCTCTTCTTCCTCTTCTCCTCCTCATTTTACGTAATTACAGCTGAGCAGTTGGTTCCCGGCATCTCAATGAGCACATTGGATGAAAGACCTTGTCAAAATATTCGATAGGAATACGTTTGCTCGAACTTTTACACATAATTAAAATGTCAAACCGATCTTGCAGGCAAGTAAAACAGGCTGGTTTCTCCTGAGAGCCGGTTCCCAGGAGTCACGTGTCACCACATCTCCGCGACGGACGGGGAACTTCGCGTGCCGCCCGGCCTGGGGTGCACGGGGCGCGCGCTCTTAGGGACACTGCCCTGGATCGCGCCCCCGGAATTGCTTACGTCACTTGCATGAGTCACGAGGGGGTCAGTGCTCCCCTTTTCTGCAGACAAACGGTACCCCATTTTCAGAGTACCGGAAGCATGAATGAATCCCGCATGGTTCCTTCCTGTCTCCCCAGAAGCTGCTTCTGAGGCCATTTGGCTTCCTTGTTCTCTTTTCCCATCCCTGATTTGTAGGATGCTCTTGGGGGTTCTTTTCTTAGAACTCATTTCCCTCATGGATCTCATTCTCCTCAGGCGACCTCGGATCGTCCAACCCCCCGAACACGGTTGACCCTGAGCCCTGCGGGGGACCAGGGTGCCAGCACCGTGTGTATTTTGACTCCCCCCAAACGTAACGACAGCCCCTCGGTATCCACGGGGACCAGTCCCAGAAGCCCCTGCAGACGCCCCAACCCGCGGGTGCGAACGGCGCAGATGATGCACGAGCCAGCCTGCCGCACCCCGGGGCTCCCGGCTGCAGGCCGAAACCCACCGCCTTCGATCCACGTCACTCGAATTCGTGACCGTGACCGTGAACGTCGGGGGGCTGGCTGCAGACCTCCCGAGAAAGGCCCCGTATGAGTGGGACCAGCCCGGTCACACTCGTGTCAGCACGAGACACAGCAGCAAGGGACAGCAAAGGAGGAAGAAGGAAGAAGGAAGAAAGAAGAGGGAGGAGGTATCACGCTTTAGTGCCAGACGCCTGAGGCAACCGTGTCCAGAAAAACACACAGACTCGCCACTGGAAGAGGCAGGCGGCCGGTGGCCTTGGGTGCTGGCTTTTCTCCACAGCCTCCCATGCCCACTCTCTGCTTGGCTGTCACCCTGGGGCGTGTCCTTGCAGGCGACCATCACTTGGGTTCCCAGACCAGGACTCGGGCTGGATTCAGCCACGGGCAGGAGGAGAGGGCGTGGGGGTGGCTTCCCGCGGCCTCCACGGCCAATCCTGCGTCCCTGACCAGCACTGTCCCTCTGGGACGACAGCCGTCCTCCCCCCCAGAGCGATCCGGGCTCGGGACCCTTCCGGACCCCAGGAGCACCCTCTCCGCTCACACGGCGACGGCCACCGGGCGCCCCTGGTCCCCACGGCCTTGTCGTGTCCTGCTCGTCCTCTGCCGCCCACGCCTCGTCTGGCCCT
>PVKZ01007185.1:0-25767 GCA_004027375.1 Macroglossus sobrinus | reverse complement strand
TGAAAGCAAAGAGGTGGAGGAAATAGGTTTTTTTTCTTGTTTTCACTTCTTCCCAATATCTGACAGTTCAAAATAATCCTCATGCCAAAGTGACATATTTTGGGGGGACATAATTTGCTATCCTTCGATAGGAAATAGGCAGACTTTCCAAATTCATTTTATACATGAGTATAATCTTAATTTAAAAAATCGGATGGCAAGCTTTAAAGCAGCAACATAGAATGATGTATGAACGCAGATAAAACATTCTAAATGAAACCTTGGCAGACAGTCCACACAAGTCTAGGTCCCAGAGTAATATAATCAAGTGAGGTTTATTTCATTAATGCGAAAAGTTTCAACTTCAGGCATTCTATCAATATAATTAAGGATAACAAACATCAAACGAGAAAAATCCACAGAACTACATCAATGGGTGTCCCGTAGGTATTTGAAAACTACAATAGCCCTTTACAAATAAACATTGAAGTGAAACATATATGGGAGAAAACTACTTAAATATGATCAACATTGTTCAGCAGAAATAACCATTGGTCTACGAGTGGGATTCTGGAAAATTTCTGTTCCACTTAGGCCCAGAATTGTGACATCCATTTCCATCACTGTTTTTAATTTGTTTGTTTTGTTTAGATAATAAGACACACACACACACACACACAAAGAAGAGAGCATTCGTTTTACTATTAGAACATGAGACAGAGTGATTTCTGTTTGCGGACTCATTGGAGACGCGTAACAACGACCTGGAATTAAGCAAATCGTATCAGGGTACGTTAACGGCATCAATGCAAGTTATACACACGAATCGATAACGTTTTCTTTTCCCTGGTCCCCGCAGGGATCATAATCTGTTAGGAAACAATTCAAAAAATTACCAGCTCATCGTAGTGCTGAAGACAACGAGTCCGTTGAAAGAAAATTCTAAGAAGGATTTAGAATCTTTCCGCAGAAACGTGTACAATCTTAAGGACAAAGCACGGAAGCTGTAAATATGTAGAGAGCGTCCGTTATTGTGTGTTTGAATATTTAACTTCATAAAACACAAACATGTAAATTGACTACATGGCAATAAAGCCCCAGCGAGTGGGGGAGGGAAGGATTAAATATTCTTAATCTTCCAACAGCAGCCGGGCATCTTGTGAGAAAGAACAGAATAGTGTTTGTGTGCTGACGCGTGTGTTGTGCTACAATTTGTCAGAAATTAAAACATAAAGTTCTTGTTACTTAAAATAGATACTAGTGGTGAAGAAATAGATACAGATATCAAAAAGATTATTGATATAGGTCTGTCCATACATAGATACATTTGAAATGCAGACAAAGTAACACATACTAAATACATATGTATTAAAAACAAACAAACAAACAAAACCACCAGCAAGAAGTAATCCAGGTCCAAACGAAGAGATTACAGAGACGAATCCAGACATAAAATTATATGAGGGGGGAAAAAAAATACATCTGTAATCGAGACAGCAGTTTAATTGAGCAGGAGCCGGCTGACAAGATTAACGTCTTTGATAAATGGTGCTGTCATCGTTGGCTATGTACATGGAACTAAAATAATAATAAACACAACTACTTCTGTATACATCCGACCATATTTGTTAAGCAAAGTCCAGATGGGTTTAGTAATCGATGAAACTCTGTAGCATCAGAAGAAAAGTGAGTGGATGTATTCATCCTAGAATCGCTTTATCATCTTCAAACTTTCGGTTAAGTGAGCTCACGCACTGTACCCATGTTTAAATCACTGTATTGGGGTCTTCTACTGCTCAGTGAAAGCATCTTCACTGCTGCATTGGACAAGAAGAAACAGCTAGCAAACCTCTGTCACCCAGAGTTTTAATGCCTACTTTTCACAGTCGACAAGCTGTCAACTATATGTCGAGAAGTTATGAATAAAAGTGAGTCCTACGTAAATGCACACATATACATCTTAGAGTAAAAATGAGAGACAGAGCTTCCAAGTCCGTCGACACACAGAAAAAAAAAAGACCATTCCCTTTTCCTCGCTCTCTGAGAATGTCTAGTCCGTGTGATTTGCACCTCTGCTTAGAAACGGCGCGAAATAGCACAGTGAGAGGTGAGTGTTGCTGACAAGGGCGTGTGTGAGTCAGTGCGAGGAAGCCAGCCGCAGGGGACACAGTTTGCCACTTTGCATAACGCGGAACAGAGTCTTCAAAGCCACATGGAGTGTGGCAGACAATGGCTTCGGTGACAGAGGGAGGAAGCTGGGGAGAGGATGGGACGCTTGTCAAAAGGCCACGCCAGGCCCCTGACAAGTGACTTCACGGCCCCCGAGCAGCTCTGGGTGGTTCCACAGCGTCCCCCAAGTGCGGGGCCGTGAGCGGGGCCCCGTGGGGACACGGCGCCAGCCTGGGCAGCTGTCCACTGTGTGGCTGCGTCTGCTGGGCCCTGGGGACGAGGAGGAGGTCGAGAGGGACAGTCCCTTTCTTCAAGAACGTGAGGATGGTCGTACTGATGTAAAGGTGGAGGATTTGAGCACGTACAATTCACGTTTGTAACAAAAATAGAAGGATAAGCAAGGGACGAGGGACACTCCTGCTCCTGCTGGTGACGGCGAAGTGGTCGAGGAAATTGTCTCCGAGTGTAAACACTCAGGAAGTTACAAAGATAAGGAACAAGGGTTTTCGGGCTTTGGACGACGGGCAACAGGACTGCGATCCCTGAGATGAGGGGACCACGTAAGACGGCACTCAGCGTCCCCGGCTTCCCGTCGCAGCCACTCTCTACACTTCGGCTCAAGCAGGAGGAGCTTCACTGAGGGTGTTTTGCTGGATCGAGGCCACGGATTTGGGGTTCAGTGCGTAAGGAGGCCGAGGTCCCCGGGATCTGCAGGACACAGAGCTGCAGGGGAGGGAGCCAGGCGGGGAGGGCTGCCTGGGGTGCTGGCTTCTCTGTCCGCACTGGGAACCGGCAGCCGTCGGCCCACCGAGCGGTTCCCTGAACTGGCCCAGGGACCAGGGACGGGGCCGTTGGTGCTCACACAGCCGCAGTGGGGACGCGTGTCACACGCGGGGCCCGGGCTCAGCATGGGCCACAAGGCCAGCAGGCCGGACGGAGACGCGAAAACGCAGGCAGAAAAGCCACCTGATGAAGGGCTGCGGTCCCAGCATCTGGAGACGACTCGCAGCTCAGCCCTGAGAGACAAAGCACGGAATTTTTTTAAAAAGGCAGCAGACTTGGGCAGACACGTCTCAGGAACATAAATTAGCACCGAGACGGCGCATGGAAGGAATTCAAGTTCATGGGTGTCCCCAGGGGAGGGTCGGGGGGAGGTTCCACTCGACAGCCAGTCGCAGTGAACGTGGAAAGCCCGACAGCATCCAGCGTGGGCAGGGACCCGGGCCAGCCGCAGCTGCGACAGGTGTTTAGGGACAGAAAACCGGCCCCACGCGGTTTGGGGAAAAACCCCTGGAGGGCACGTGGGAACCCTGAACTTGACTCTTGACCCAGCCTGTCCGCTCCTGTCCGCTCAGGCTACGCGAACGCTCCACTTCGAGAAGGTTCTGCAAGGAAAGGGGAACCCGGGGCCACTTGGGTTCAAGGGGCGACACAGACGCTGGTGGCCGAGGCCGCCACCGGCAGGACAGTGGGAGCCACACGGGGCTCCGCGCCTGGGAGGCGAAGGTCGCTGGTGGGTGCAACAGGGACAAGGACAAGGCCATAAAGATATTGGGGCGCGCGACAGGAGCCTCCGTGTAGATGCTCATCCGCCTCCCGGTTCCGTTTTTCATCAAATTCGGATATCGTTGCACGAAAACGGTCGCCCGCGTCGCGAGGGGCGCGGGTGGCGCGAGGACGCCCCCTGGTGGCGCCAGCGCGCGGTGTCGGCGCGCGTCCCTGCAGCGGTGGCCTCGGTCCCCGCGTCCTGGTCACGGGTCCCTTTTGGGGGGTGACACAGTCACTCTGGAAGCGGGGACATATCTGTCTGCGTTATTGTCATTGTCGTCAACGTCCAGCGTCACAGTGGTTTCCCTGCAGACACTTGGGCATCGCGTTATTGTTCCTACATATCCTCGGTCATCCAGGCTTTTCCCTGGAAAGACGCGGTCATCGCTTATTTCCCCCTGGACCGGCTCGGTCATCGATTAGTTTCCCCTTTACGGACTCGGTTATCGACTTGTTTCCCTGGACCAACTCGGTCATCGATTCGTTTTCCCTGGACCTACTCGGCCATCGACTTATTTCCCCTGGGCACACTCGGTCATCGACTTGTCTCCCTGAACCAACTCGGTCATCGACTTGTTTCCCCTGGAATGACTCGGACATCAACTGTTTCCCCTGGACTGAGTTCGTCATTGTTTTCCTTAGAGTGACTTGATCATTATTTCTTTCCTATGAACTCAGAGGTCACTCAGTGCCTGCTATGTCATTAAGTATTTTCTCGAGTGATTTTTGTCATAGGTTATTTCCCTTCAGTTAAAGAGCAGTCATCTCCCTAAACAATTATTTTCCTGGACCGTCTCGGTCATCAGCTGCTCTCCCCTGACTGACTCGACCATCAACTGCTTTTCCTGGACTGACTCGGTCATCGACTTGTTTCCCCTGGTCTGGCTCCAACATTGACTTATTTCCCTTGTGCTGACTCAGACATTGACTGTTTTCCCTGGACCGAGTCCGTCATTCTTTTCCTTGGAGTGACTTGATCATTATCTCTTTTCCATAAATTCAGGGCATCACTCTGTGCCTGCCATGTCATTAACTATTTTCTCGAATGAATAGCTCATAAGCAATTTCCCTTCAGATGAAAATAAGTCATCTTCCTAATAAACTATTTTTCTGGTCTGACTCAGACATCGACTGCTCTCCCCTGACTGATTCGACCATCGGCTGCTTTTCCTGGACTACTCGGCCATCGACTTACTTCCCCTGAACTGACTCGGTCATTGACTTGTTTCCCTTGAGCTGACTCGGTCATCGATTTGTTTTTCCTGAGCTGATTCGGTCATCGACTTGTTTTCCTGAACTGACTCGGTCATCGACTTGTTTCCCCTGAGCTGATTTGGTCATCTACTTGTTTCCCCTGTACTGACTCGGCCATCGGCTGCTTTTCCTGGGCTGACTCGGCCATCGGCTGCTTTTCCTGGGCTGACTCGGCCATCGGCTGCATTTCCTGGGCTGATTCGGCTATTGGCTGCTTTTCCTGGGCTCACTCGGCCATCGGCTGCTTTTCCTGGGCTCACTCGGCCATCGGCTGCTTTTCCTGGGCGCGGCTGATTATGCGTCACCGTCTTGGTTCCAGCTCCAGAAGCGGGTTTCGTGGAAATAAAATACAAATCTGTGTATAGTCATGTAGCTGAGTTTCCTTTCCGAAGCGTTATCGGGGTGCAGCCCAACCGAGGATGTTTGGGCGGGCGGGTCCCCCCCAGCCCTGTGTGTCGCCAAACTTTATTTTTTTCCTCTATGCGCGTTTCACGTTTTGCGGCTTTTTTTGCAGCAGTTGGAGAGGCCTCGTGCTCCGTCCCAGCTGCTGCTGACTTTGCTCGTGTCTCGTTTTCGGGGTTCTTGAGAACACCCTTCTCTGATGGTCATTGTTAGCATGATTGTACGTCATCCACACACACACACACACCTGATGCAGTCACGGCGTCCGTTGCTATGGCAAACACGTGGGGACAGGAAAGTAGCCGGACAAGAGGCTCAGGTGCCACCATTTTCCCGGCCCAGGCACCCCGGGTTGAACTCATCACCGGGGCCCCATCGTGGTGTCGCTGCTGGAGTCGGCGCCCTGGCCCAGCAGTCCCAGGACTGTCGCGGACGCCGTGGCCATCGCCACCGCGAGGGCAAACCGCAGGCGCCAATGCGGTGGCACCTGACCCCTGTGCCGAAGCCTGGCTTGCGGGCCGCGCACGCTGCTTGCGACATCATCTAAACTCTGGGTGACGTGCTCATCCCACAGCCAATGCATATAATTGTAAAAATCTGATTATATCATATCAGGGTTTTATTGATTGTCAGGACTAAGTACACATATAAAGTACTAACACAAAAGTACTTAAATTCACATACTTTACAAAAAGTGCATACATCTTTAATTGTGTGCGTGCATGCATGTGGTAAATATCTAAAAGAATATAAAGCTGAAATGATGAAAGAGTGTTCTAGATGACCACGATGACTCAGAGAAAAGAGGCTTTAACACACACACACACACACACACACACACACACACAGACATCTTATGCACCAGGCAAATACTCAAAGTTTTCCAAAGTTGTATGCAACTAATAATATTGTTCAAAGCAAGAAAACAAAAAAATATGGGGAGATAGTCACAGATCCACATTACTACTTGTAACTAATAGAACGAGGAGTCAAAAATAATGTTTTAAAGATGGAATGAAAGCTGGGGGAAGCAGAAGGCAGAGACACACTGAAAGCACAATTTACACGTCGACGTCATAGCTGTGTAATAAACCTTTGACCCGAGGATTGGAGAGCGTATGTCACATTAAAGTATTTGAAACGAGCACCCACAGCGTCTCGTGCCACAGTCAGGTCTCAACGCATTCACACGGCAGGAAGTGAGGACAGCACGTTCTCTGAACACAGAAATTGAAATCAAATGAAACTGTAACTGGAATCCTGTAGTTTTGCAAGTGATATGTGTTTCCAAATAGTGATGGCTGAAAAAAAAAAGGCGATCGTAATGAAAATGAGGAAATGATGAGGACTAAACAAATCTGTTACATATTGAAATCAGTGAACTATCGCTGAATTAAACTCGAGTGAAATGTATAGACCGAAAGGCTCGTATTAGGGGGAAGAAAGAAGAAAAGGGCTAAAACAGAATGAAATCATTCAGTTTACAAATATAGAACTCACAGAAGAAAATAGTAAAGGAGAGAGCAGAGACTGGGGAATACAAAAACCAACAAAAGGACCACGGAATCTGAATTTTCCACATTTTGATCTCCAGGAAGGTGTTTTCTGGTGTTTGTCCTGCCGACAAGGTAGGGGGACAGAAGGACGTGACCTCAGAACCTCGGGCATCGTCGTGTGTTTAATCAGCTCTGTCAATCATCTCGCTGGCTGAGTCCAGAACAGACGGGGAACCAGAAAGGGGAGGAGGCTTCTGTTTTGCCTCAAATTCTCTTCACTTCCCGCTGCTGACTCCAGAAGCTTAGTCCGGGCCGCAGGGCACATGGGCTGTGAGGATGGAGTTGGCGGCCAGACCGTTGCCACACTGTGCGCCCTGGTAGGTCACACTAAGTGGCCAGTGGCTCGGGCGCACCTAGGGACCCTTGCCAGGGGCTCGTGAGCCAGCTTTAGAGTGTCACACAGGACACATCTAGGTCGTGTGGCACCTGTGATGCCCTCGCCCGCAGTGACCCGGGAGCTGCAGCCCGCTGCGGACGCTGTCCTACTGTGGGCTGTCAGCCGTCGCCATCACACGGAACCCTGCAAAGTCACGTCACAAGATGGGAGGAAGCGGATTGTCGCCAGTCACCACAGCGCTGGCCCAGGAGCGTTTTGGACACGGTTTGCTGCAGTGCCGTTCATCTTGGGTACGGGCGTCTGTCCTGCACATTTGGGGCGTGACTATAAGGACGCATGCAGAGCAAATCTCTGGCGATGAGAGAGAGAGAGAGTTGAGTGAAAGCGGGGGGATTATTCACTAGAAAGAAGCAAACGATGGTTTTGCAAGGACCGAGGCTGAGCTCCCGGCCGCCACTGAGAAAGAAGCCAATCGAACCACGTCTGGAACCAGCAGCACCACGAGCACAAAGACATGCGTTTCTTTCAACATGTGCGCACAGCGTCTGTCCTTCTAAGGAGCTAGAGGCCGTGTCACGGGGGGCTGTGTGTCCCACACGGAGACGAGGAGCCGGCCACACCCTCCTGGCTCCGGCTGCCACGCTCAACCGAATGGGACGTGTGGAAATGCGTCATTCACACAGAAGCCATGGACGTCGCACACGCAGTGTTTGCTGAGACGGACGAGAAAAGGACACGGATGAGCATCAAATGCACAACTTCCGCTGAGTACACATCGTCGAGCGAAGTCTGACTCGCTTCGCTTGGGAGCAGCACACGTGATTCGTGAGGTTTCGGGGTTTTTTACGCTTTTGCTTCTCATCTACAATCTGCGACTGTGTTTCTTCTCATCCCGAGAACCGTGCCCAGGAAAGAAAAAAAAACAACTCGCTTTCACCTTCTGTGCACAATCTGTGGCATCCTCACACACGGTGGATTTTTACAAAATCCCTCCCATTCAGTGTAGCTCCTCAGAGGACGGTGTCGGCATCAGGCAGCACGAGAGGGGACAGAAGTCATTTGTGGCGTTTCATGTCGCATTCTGGGCTGCTCAATCTAAGCAGACACGGAGAAGGTTTAAAGATTATATATACTACTAGCGCGGTAAACACTTTTGTTAGCGCTTGATTTTAAAACCAGGATACGCTGGATGGAAAAGGGCTTAAACATCAGAGAACGCGTTGGCGAGGCCAGGCCCACACGTCATGCCATACACGGCAACGACGCCCTCAAACTTCCTGAGATGTGTCAAGGGAGTTAACAAGGACCGAGGACGTGGTGATGTGAATAGGACACGGTGGCTTTTGGTCACAGGCAGAGCAGCCGGGGGACGGTTTGCACGCACATTAAAGCAAAGGAATCACGAACCTGGCACTGTGTTAGCAGCTCTCGAGAGCGTGCGTCTCGGCCGGGTTTGGGGGGGGGGGCAGAGGTCTGCGCAGTGTCAGCTGTCACGATGCCGACGAAACCCAGCGCAATGTGAGAGCTTCCGCCAAGGCCATGTTGCCCTAATTGGGTGGATTATTAAACATTAAACTAGCGCACGAGAGGACACTGGTTTCTGTTTCTTCGACTGCGTTGTTCTCCGATGAGAACGTCACCCCTTGGGGCGCCCGGCCCGCGCTCCGAGCCGGGCTTGAGTGGGTCACTCAAGGGGAAACGGATTATTCAGATTGTCACGTCGTTCGTTTTGATTTAGACGCCAAGATTCTATGGGGGCGGGGAGGGGAGAGGACATCATTGGGACACACTGCGAGCTTCTTTCGTTTTTATGATTCTTTCCTTAAAAAATAAAAAAAAACTATTTTGTTACTGCATTGAGTTTCTTTATGGGCCGGAAAGTTCTGGAGGACTTGCTAAGCGTTCGCGAGAGGATATTTACCCCGGGGGGTTGGGGACGGGTGAGCGAGATGAGCTGTTAGGTATGGAGCATTTGCCTCCCAGGCGAAACGTAACTCAGTCACGGAGACAAACGGCAGTGTATTGCATGAAAGAAAAAAAAAAAAAAGAAATCCATATAAAACATTTATAGCGAGTAAAACATCAACATCTGAATGACATGCGGTCGCCAGCCACATCGGGGCCTGAGGCAAGAGAAAGATGAATCGTGCCGATGTGCTCTTAAGTTCAAATTCTGATATTTTGCTCATGATGAATGTTTTCCGTGCATTCCTCGTTGCTTTGTTTTTTTAGATGGCGTTAAAATATTGGTCTTAATCGGCGAGTGTTTCGTGGCCCCTTACCTTGGATGCCGCACCCTCCCCGCCCTGTTCCTGGCCCCAGCTCAGCGAATGGGCGATGAGCAGAATTTGCTCCAGGCCTGGGCACCCCCGTGTGGGCACGGAACAGTTTGGCGCCTGCGAATCAGTCTGCGGTGAGGTTCGCTTTGCTCTTCGCGGGATCTGTTGGGACGAACGGGACCCAAAGGCGAAAAAGCTGATGGGAGGCACCGGGGCGTGAGATGACAGGTGACCGGGGACGCTGGGGGGGTCGGAGGGGACGTTCGGGGTCAGAGGGGACGGACGCCTGGGCAAACCCGCTCAGCGATGATTCTGCAAACGTCGACTCTGACAACAAAACAACTATAAGAGTCACAGCTACTATTGTTCATTTATCGATTCTGCACGCCTCTCGAACGCGCTGAGTTTCAGCCACGCTGTCGCTGGTGACGAACACGATAGGAAAAACGTGTGTTCTCCTCGTTGCCGAGGCAGGTGTGCGTGCGCGCTCAAGCAGGCCCCGCTGTGCGTGCACAGACGCTCACACTCGGGCACGTCCACCTGGGGCCAGGTGTCACGGGTATAGAGGCCGAGGTGACGAAGGTGACAGGAAGCACAGCTGCCCCTGGCCCTCCGCGAGCCCGTCATGCAGCTGCGGGAGGGTGGGTGGCGGGTCTTGCAGGCGGGGGCGGCTGGCTTCCTGTGCAAAGGTCCTGGGGCTGCGAATTCTAGGCCAGGGCTGGGGTGGGGCGGGGGGCGGCAGCAGCAGTGGAGACACAGCGGAAAGTGAGACGGTGGACGAGGCGGAGATGGAGTCGGTGCTCGGCGAGGGGACCCTCACGTCAGCGGCCACCCCGTCTCCGACGGTCCCTGACACAGCTTTCGCCAGCGGTGCCCTCCCGAAGGCGGCGGGCCTCGGGAGGGAGCGAGCGTGGCGACACCCGGGAACCTCCTGCAGTCCAGGCTGTGGAAGACCTAGTGTCACGTGGTGACGCTGCAGGCGGTGTCCTGCCCCGGACGCCTGCCCCGGAGGGCCGCCGCGCGTCTGTGCAGCAGAGATGCTCTTCCCAGCCCCGGTGTCATTTCTCTGGCTGCTCAACCACTCAGCACAGACGGGCGGGGTGGACGTGGGAAGATGGCCCTCGAACTGGGAAAGCTCCAGGAGTTCGCAAGCGGCCGAAACGGGGTGACCGCGGGCCCTGTCCGTCGCGACCGTCCACCGATGTCAGGGCCCGTCCCTGAGGTAAAGGCAAACTGGGTGGGGGGGCACGGGGGGACCACACTGAACTCCTTGCACTAGGACAAGGCGGATTCTCGGTGTGTTCAAGCGACAGCGGACCCGCCACAGCCAGCCCTCGCCCACGCCCCCGGAGTGCGGGCTCGGAGCCCACCCCAGCGGGGCTGAGAAGCAACCCAGCCAGCTGCTGCTGCCCTCGTGCAGCTAGGCCTTGTTTGTCTCCTATTAGCGATGCATGGCATCGATCGGCCCTGCGGCTCAGCCGTCAATACTTCAGATAAAATAGATCCCCCCCGTGGCAGGCCGCGCGGTGAGTGATGGCAGGAAGCTGGCCTTTCGAGAAGGATTTCGAAAGACGGGGGGGCGGGGGCTCGGCTCCTAAGCAGCTTGCAAATGGTCTGGCAAGGCAGGCAGAGAAATGCATGACTCGGGGACGGGGACGGAGGCCCCAGGGGGTCGGGTATGGCAGGGGGAGGGGGCGCGATTCTTTGAGTGGAGCCGTGAGTGAGGGCTTCGAACAAGAGACGGGTGAGGGTCTCCGATCAAGGCTGCCCATCAGGGCCCCTCGCTCGCCAAACGCCACACAAACACAAAATGATATCTTCTCGGTGGCCGTTTCCACGAGTCTGTGGGTTTGCTGAGGTCTCCGATGCCAGCCAGGCCCTCGGGAGAAAGCGGGATCGAAGGCATCTCGCGTGGGCACCACCGTCGGCTACAATCGAAACGCTTTCGGGAGGCAGGCTCCGTAAGGCGTGGCACGGGACGCTGTCCTCTCCCACGGCCCCGAGCGTCTTAAAGATCTGGGGGACTCGGTTCCCCCAACGACAAATCTGCCCCTGCCGTCTGCAGGAAAAGATCGCGTCTCGTGTCCACTGGTGGAGGCGTCTTCTGATCTTCCAGTGAGTCCAAACCCCCCCCAAAAAAAAACACCGAAAAATAAAGACGGAATTAGGCATGTGTGTGTGTTGAATGTGGCACAGAAATGTCCCAGGAGGGAGAGCGGGAAGTGAATGGAGCACACGGGACGATGCCTGCTGAGGACGGCGGGGGCCCCGGCCTGGCACGGTGACCCGGCCGGGGGGGTCCCCGTGTCCTCGGCCGCAGGACACAGACGATCCCCCCGCCCGACTCTAGCTTCGCCCCGTTTCAAGGCAAGACCCTGGACGGCTGGCTTGAGTTACCCTTCTCTTGGCTGATGATTTGGAAACAAGAAAGAAAAGAAAGGAAGAAAAAATACCCATCCTTGTGTGTGTGCAGACAGAACAGAGAGGAGCTGTTGTCTCTTGGACATCACGTCAGGAAGACGGAGCCTCAAAGTCAGGAGGGCAATTCCCGCCTCCCAGGGGACCGTGGGGCAGGACCCCGAGGCGGTTAGTCAGTGGCTGGGGGTTGGGACTGGGGTGCAGAGGAACGGGCTGCTACTGCCACCTAGTGGGCGGAGGCCAGGGATGCTGACGAATATCGCCCGAGGCCGGGGACCGCCCTGCCCCCTCTGGAAATCGCACAAAAGGGACACTGAGGCCCAGCTCTGTCCACAACACAGCCTTCCCTGGCGTCGTAGAGCGAACGCACGCCCGCCGTGCATGCGAACCCAAGCAGTGAGCGTCCGTAGATTCGTGTAAAAACTGCCTTCTAGCCCCAAAACGGATTGCTCCCTTGTAAAAATCCACCTCCCTAAAGAAAGAAAAGAAACACATTCGTCTTGTTCTCCCTCCTCCTCCTTCTCCCTCTCGCCATCCTCGCGACGGGAAAGCTTTGCATGTCCGCGTGAAGGTTATTTACGTCCGTCCCGCGAACATCCTGACGGCCTCTCTGTCTCACACGGTGCTCAACGTTTTAGCTGACAGCGTCATCGCCTGGGGGGCCGTTAAGATTCTTTCTCTCTCTCTCTCGTGGGCAAACGCAGACAGACACCTCCGTGGGATGGGTCATTTGTCCAGGAGAGATGCCAGCGCGAACCGGCAGGTGCCATCGTCCCAGACAGTCACGCAGACAAACAAGACGCCCACTGCGTGTCTTTAACTCGAACACCTGACACGTAGCGGCCGTGCGTGATGGACCGATAACGTGGTGATTCATACACAGACGCCGTGCGTGGTCGCTTAAGATCTTTGAAGCGTCGTGACCGCCGTGCACCGTGGGACGCAGACGGAGACACAGAAGAGGCCTCCGCCGCCTCCCCCAGGCTTATGGTCCGAGCAGGGTTTCCCGGCGAAAGGGGCAGGTAGCTGGTGTGGCTCCCAGGTTGCCTTTGGCGGCTGTTTCTTGAGAAGGGTCTTCATCGGGGCCGGGCCTTCCCTGCGGGTCTCGGAGTCGCTCGCTCTTGGAAACGTATCTTGGGGTCTGTTTTTGCATCACTCCCGAAGACGGAGCCGTCTTCCTCTCCTTGAATTCTCTGCGGCAGGTAGCGTTACTCGCCACCGATGGTCTGGAGCGAGCACAGCTGCCCCCGACGCTGGGACCCGTGCAGGCTGCTTGGCAACAGCTGCGTGAACCCTGTGGGCACCTGGGGGCGGGCCCCCTCTCATATTCTGGAGCAGAGGAGGGAAGGCAGGCAAGACCGGGCGAGCACGTGGCCCCCAGTCTCACAGGGTGCTAGCGACGTAGACGGACGCTCCACTCTGCCGCCCTACTATGCGTCGCCTGCACGTAGGACGCATAGTCAGAAGACTAAGAAGCTATTCCTGAAAACTGCCTCTTGCAAGGAACGTTTATCTGTGACTGTCCGTGCGTCCTGTTCCTCCCCACGTCTATTACGTGTCTCCCTCGGCTGCAGACGACGACCTTGTCGGACGTATTTCTCCCTGGTCCGCTTCCCACCCTCCAGCCCGGTCCGGGGTCGCCCCGCACGCGGCCAGCCTTGTTTCCCGGACACGCGGAGCGAGAAACCCCTGGAAGGAAACCAGAGCCACGCGACAATGAGCCCGGATGCCGGCGAGGAGCACGCGAGGAGCATGGGCAGGTCAGATGTGCCTCCACACCCTGAGCCTGAAGCCTGCTCAGCCTCCGCCGCTCCTCGGCGCCCATCACGTCCCTCAGGTTGAAAAGGTTCTTCGCTTAGTGTGTCTTTGCCCGACGGGGCGTGCGTCCGGCTTCCAGGATGCTCTTCCCATCAGCGAGGCCTCAGCCCTTCAAGACCTCCTGCTCTGTCTGCTCACGGGACGAGCCCAGAGACCCTCCTCCTGCCGCGCTGTGGGCCTTCTTGTCCCAGCAGGTGTCTCGCTGGAGAGGGGACATTTTTTTTAGCTTGCCACACACGCTGGGGGACATAGACCTTCGAAGCAGAGCGCTTTTACTGCCCCTGTCTCCACGAATGCAGTTGGAAGCACCGTTTCTAAGATACGTGACCATTTTCAGAGCGATCGCTCGAGGGGGAGATTCAGTCTTCGCAACGGGAGAGCTGGCTTGGAGTCTCACGTTGGGTATCCAGACCTCTGTTCGTCACAAACGCCGCCGTATAAGTTTTACAAATGTGACCTGTGTTCGGCTCTGTTTCCGCCGATAGTCATGGAATGGGGCATCCCCCCAGGGCAAGGGCCGGACGGCACGTGGGGGCCACCGAGACGAGCCGGGTCCCTTCCAGACGGGGGGCGCCACGGCGCGGGGGCTGAGGAGGCATTTTCAGGGCGCTGAGCAGCGGGGAGGCATTCGGGAACATGGGTCATCTGTGTTGCAGACACAGGAGAGAATATGACAAAATACTCTCTGCATATTGATAACAGCTGCAAGGGGTTTATTGGCAAAGCGCTAGGCAAAGAAGACCGGACCCCCCCCCCAAAATAGCAGCGTGGAGAGTAAGGACAGGGGCAGGGGGTGGAAGGCACGCGTGTGCCCTGCTGGGACGCTCGGCTCTTATGACGCAAGGCAGGCGGGGTCGCTGAGCGGCGGGGGGCACAGCCGTCTCCGCCAGTGCCTGTGTCTTGAGGAGACACGACGGGCACGTGACTGGCTTCCAGCGAGAGAAGCGGGGTGCCGAGGACGACCATCCAGGGAGCCGTGGGGGGAGGCGGGGTGCTGGCTGGGGCTGCAGATGATGTCTCTCTAGGGGGAGGACGAAGGAAAAGGGAGCTGGGTTTCGACTGGGGGAGGACGGGTGAGTTTTGCGTTGGGAGGTAGCGAACGTGGGGTGCCCGTGGGGGGACGCCGAGGGAGACGGCAGCAGCCAGAGAGGCGAGGTCAGCGTTACGGGGTCGCCATGGCGACTGCAGCCTGAGGTTGGAAGACGGCCCCTGAAAAAAAAAAAAACACACGTGTCGTCGGAGAAAAGTCTGAATAAAATACGGCGTGATTTTCGCAGATGACAACGGTGCCAGTCATGATCCGTTTCTCTGTTTCCATCGAAGCTTCCTCTGGGAGGATAACTCACAGGGCGTCACCCTCAAGGTCAAAATTTCCACGGACGCGGAGGATTTGGTCCATTTGGGACACGGCTACATTTCGAGGGCATCCACTGTTGATAGTCACGTAGGTGATACTTTAAAAAAAAAAAACGGCTTATCGAATACATTAATGGACGCGAGGGTTTCTTTCATCAGCATTAGAGAGAACGGCAACTCGTGAACGGGGAATTTTCTGGAAGAGGCAGGTTGGTGTTTCAGAGTCCGCTTTGCAGCCAACTATCTCCAGAAAGAACGTTTTTCAAAAACATATATATATATTTTTTTTTTTTTTGCATTTTATCTCGACATCCATGAGGCTTTTTACCATTCCCAGGGTGTCCTCAATTTCAAACATCGTTCCTGATCCCGTGAGCGGTAAATGTGAGCGATTTTCTCTTCGATTGCCCGGGACGCTCAGCCAAATCTGCGTGACCCAGAAAAAGACTAATGGAGAAAGGACAACTTTAGTGTAATTAAATCGGCGACTGTGGACAGAGTTCCCTGTTGGCGGGTGACGGCGGGGGGTCGGCACCGTGCCCCCGGCACAGACAGCCCACGGGTTTCGGCCGCCTGGAGCGTGTCACGGGTGGCCGACGCTCCCGCGAGCCCTGGCCCTTGGATACGTGAACACATGACTGCAGAAAATAACATTAGAATATGAAAAATTATTCTTTCCTCGTTCAAACGGACACTCATCTTCCTTTCTAGCAACATCTCAAGGCTCCTCTTTTTTTTTTTTTTTCGTGGAGTTGAAAGCCAGGTAAATACAGTCCCCAGGCAAAGGCAAGACGTCCCCACGTGCCACCGATTTCAAGCGCCACAGAAATACACGCGGGACCTCCGGGAGCCTCCTGCTTCCGATTTGCGGCTGCACGTGACCTGCGGGGGCAACTAGCACTGCGAGCCTCGAATAAATATTTTTATTCCTTAGGCAGAAACGTGAAAATACGGAAGGTGGTGGAGATGCAGCCTCAGTCGCTCCCAGCGGGGGAGACAAATCATTTTATCGTTTCTCTGCGGCGTTTTATTTAAATAGAACCGTTCCTTGTACAGCGCTGTACGGTTTTACAAAGCCTCTTTTGCAAGTCGCATGTTATCGGATCTCCGCGACCTCGCGTAAGGAAGGATGGGGCGGATACTGGCGTCCCCACGTGGCGAGCAAGCAGACGGAGACGGCCGGACAGCAGGCGCCTTCCTGCGAATCCAGCGAGCCTTGTGTCCCCACAGCTGCCTCTGTAAGGTGAGCCCACCTCACCCAGTGACCGCGGAGAGCCAGATGGACCTGGACGGCCAAGCTATTTATATTTTGTCCCTTTGGGAACTCCGTAAGTCGACCCAGAGGATAACGAAGAGGAGAAACCTACTTCTGGAATATTCCTGCAGGAGTATTTATTCACTCTGCCCTGAAGTCTCTTTAGAGTAAGGCCGATAAGTTACAGAAATTGAGGCGTGCTTCTTGGTGGGTGACGGGGAGGGTCTGAGCCCCCCCCTGCTCATCTCTCTCATCCCCCCCCCCCCCCGGTCTCCCCAGTCTGCCTCCCCCACCCACCCTCGAAGGACAGCTCTAAAAATCACTCCCGTAAGATGTACATTCCACGTGAGCGGCCGATGACGACGGCATGGCAGCCTCACGCCCAGCGTTCGGAGATCGAAGGGCACACACGCTTGTCGGGACACAACCGTCTGCACGCAAGGACGTGACCATTCCGGAAAGATTTGCAGGTCACAGATCCGCTCGTGAGCGCAAGGACAGAGCGGTTCGCGCTGGCCCGGGCAGCTGCCGGGCCCATCGGTGACACTCGAGCTGGTTTTCACGTGTTATCTTCACATGGCTGTGGCCGGATGGTTGAGCCGTAGGTCGCCGGAAAGCGCCTGAGCTGGTTAACGGCGAAAGAGCGGGCATGAGGCTGTGGCGTGAGCTCGTGATGACACTGTCTGCCGGGCTTTGTGCCAATCTCAGGTCGAATTGCATGCCTCTTCCTCCAGGAGCTTCCAGCTCTGGTGCTGTCCCAGGACGGGAGAACGGGGGCGCCCACTGGTGACAAGGCATTAACGTGTCCCTATCACATACAGAGGCAGAGGCTGAGCTCATTCGGGAGTGCTGGACGCAGCAGGCCCAGGGAGGAACCTTCCGTCTCAGGCGCGTGGAAGCCGAGAAGAAGACACCCGTTGCCGGCGGAGGCTGGGTGTCCTGTTCCCGCGTCAGGTCACACGGGGTGCCAGCCGAGCCCCGGGCCGTGTTGCGACGGCTTTGATCCATGCACGTGGGTTCGTGTTGCTCTGTCCTCCTCCCTCCCTGCATTCGTTCACCATGAAACGTTTTTACCACGGGGGGAATTGCGGTCGCAAAAGTTTTTTTCCTTAGATTTTTCTGACTAACGGCCGAGGTGCTAATATAAATGCTGAAAAGGAGCCTGGGAGAGAAGGGAGGACGGGTTTTGTAAAGAGTTTCGCTTACGAGTTCTCTTCCGCCCGATCCAGGAAAGGAGGAAGGGTCACTTCCTTTGGGAATTTCTTCCTTCCTTCCTCCCTCCGTCCCTTCCTTCCTTCCTTCCTTCCTTCCTTCCTTCCTTCCTTCCTTCCTTCTTATATCTACCTATCTCTCTGTCCATCTGTCCATCTAACCATTATCTATCTATCTATCTATCTATCTATCTATCTATCTATCTATCTACCTATCTAACTATCTATGTATTTATTTGCTGGTCTTTCATCTATTCATTCATCCATACCATGCATCTATTACCTGTCTATGCACTCATCTATCTACTATCCATCATTTATTTATAATTTCCCATTATCTGTCATCATTTCCTTCCTTCCTCCCTTCCTTCTTCCCTTCCTTCTTTCCTTCCTTCCTTCCTCCCTTCCTTCCTTCCTTCCTTCCTTCCTTCCTCCCTCCCTTCCTTCCTTCCTTCCTTCCTTCCTCCCTCCCTCCCTCCCTCCCCTAGCTCTGTGTTTTTAGAATAGGGCAGCCAAACCGGTGACGACGGAGAATGTGTAGTAGTTCGATCCAATATGAATGACATCATCCACAGGTAAGGGATTTTTTTTTTTTTCAGAGAGGTGATGCTCTCTTAGCAAAGCATGTTCATTTCAGCCTCCCCCAGTACATGATAATCAAATCGTTCCAGGCCTTTGCACATTGGGGGAAAAAAAAATAATAATAAGATGCACGTTTAATCCATCTCCACTGAGACCGAAAAATGTTTTCCTGGGTTTTAACTCGCATCCTTGGTGGGGGAAATGAGGAAACCCGCAGTCCGATGATTGAGTAGATGAGAAAACAGTAGGAATGCAGCTTCTCCGCTGCCCGCTCCGTGAAATAACGTATTTTAGGTCCCAGTTCCCACCGACTCGTGAATTGCGTATCACACCCGTGCTTAAACTCACTGCGTCAAGCTCAGATAAGAAACAACTCCCATGCTCCCGCTCTCACTGGAGTTTGAGAACTTGGCTGATGTTCAGTTTCACTGGTGAAAACTCGTGTGCTGTTCTGGTCATTGTATTTCGATTGTCCACCCCCCGCCCTCCGAAATGCCGTCGGTCACGTCTGATAGGATGGCGTGAATACCGACTTGTGAGCCAGCGTATTTTAGTGCAGATGGGAGGATGGAGAGCAAGAGAGGATGAGTTTGAAGGAGGAGAGGAGGAGGAGGAAGTGTCCACGGCCCGTGCAGGGCCTGGGGGGTGAGGGGCGCTCTTGGGAATCACAGGCCGGGCCCTGGATCTCACAATCGCCCTGCCGGTTCGGGGTGCGGGTTGCTGCCCTGCCCGTGTGTGAGTTACTCCTGGGTGCGACCTGCCTTTGGGGGTGGGGGAAGCGCTGAGTGAGGGGACCTCCTCGGTGACGACTCAGGTACCTCGGTGACGACTCCTCGAAGGAGAACGTTCTGTCTCCTGTGACCAGAACCTTCCGACGCCGGGGTGGCCCCGTGTCGGGACGTCCACCAGGCGAGTCGGGTCCCCCATGGGGCGCTCCAATCGTCGTCCAGCTCAGCAGGGCCAGGCCCCTGTTGCCGTTCTCGGGGCGTCTGCCGTCTGCCGTGCGGGAGCTGGCGTCTTTGCCGCGAGGGGTTCGTTCCCGTGGACGAGCTCGTGGGGAGCAGAGCTGGGTGATGTTCCCACTGCAGCGCGAACGTGCCCTCGACCCCCTGCTCGGGAATTCTGACGCGGAAGGCGATTCCGGCGACCCCGTCCCAGGGGGTGCGTCTGACGAACAGGCGGGGGAAGCGGTGTGTACACACGCGTGTGTCTGCATGATGATAACACATGTTCTGTCTCTGACTGTGTTCGGAGGAGTGGCCGGAAACAGACACGGCTAAGTGAGCAGGCGAGTCGTCTGTCTCTGCGTTTCTATATCCCTTTTGTTTCGAAATATATACTTTTGTTTTTTTTTAACCTATTAAAGTACCTTGCAACAAGTAAGGTTGAGTTCGGTTGACATTCCATGGCTGTTAGTTTCCTAGAGTTGGTCATTATACTGTGGTTATGTAAGATGTTCATCTCAGGGCATGTGGGGTGAACGCAGTGAAGGAACTTATCTTTGCAACTTTTTCAGTGAGGCTAACATTCGTTCAAGATAATTATTTTTTTTTAAGATGGCACACAATCCACTGGTAAGCATATAAAAATGTTTTGGATATTGTTAGCTAACCGAGAAATGCAAATTAAAAGCACAAAGAGACAGCATTCAGATAGCAACTAGAACGAGTAAAAAATTTTTTTAAATGATCACAAAACTTTCGTGGGAGAAACTGGATGTCTTACGTCCCACAATACGGGGGTAAAGTTAGGCAGCTCGTTGTAAAATTAAACATGTATCAAAGTAAACACGTCTTCTACCCATAGGTGTTTATTTATGAGAAGTGATTGTGCAAAAAAATAATAATAATAATAACAATACCTTTATTTACAGTTTCCCCAAACTAGAAGCCATTCGAATGCACGACCGGGGAATGGATGAGCTGTGGATTGTGTCCGCACAAGGCATATCGATTCCTGGATTGTTATACAATGCGACACCACACAGCAGAGAGAAGGAGCGAGCTCCTGATGGCTGTGACGACATGCAGGAAACTCACACACATAGTGACGAGCGAGAGAGACCCTTGACCTCAGGGATTCATCCCGTGCGCTTCCATTTATACGAGCCGCGAGCGCAGGACGAACTCAGCGGGAAAAATGCGAACGGAGATTGCCCGTTGCTGCAGGAGCAGCTGGGAAGAGACGGGAGAGCTTTCGAGGAGATCAGAGGGTTTTATGTGGAGCTCGTGTTCTGGGTTGTAGGTTGTTGCTCAGACTCGTGCTGTTGGCGTTTGCGTGTTTCAAGGCAAGCGCACTTTATCTCGAGAGAGAGAATTGTCGAAATACTGATGGCGTGAGGGTGGAGGTATCGATGGCACAGAATGGCAGCACGTGGATTATAGTCGCAGTGGGGGGATGGATGATGGGTGTTTTCTCACGCGTTGCCTTTGCGTTTCATATAGTTGATGTTTCCCGCAGGGAAGGTTACAAGTACGTTTGAAAAGGAAAAGAATGGATACTCAGCGTTGCTTTTGATGATCTTGGCGTTTCCGAGGACGACGGGTAGGGTGTTCGGTGAGCTGAGCCTCCGCTGGCGTGGGTCAGGGGTTTTCCTCACAGCTAGGCTGAGGTGCGAGGCTTTTTGAGGGGAGCACGGCCGAGATGCAGCGCCCCGTGCATCGCTGCGGGTGACAGTGCAGAGCCACCTTCCTCTGCTGTCGCTCAGACAGACAGCGGTTTGGTCCTCGCTCGCCGGGGGTTCTTGCCGTTGGCGCCTCCATCACTGGAGCATTTTGTTGGTTTGTTCATTCGTTGTCGTGTTGAGCAGATTCTTACTTGCCGCTGGGACACCATCCTCTGGCCTCACCTTATATATGTCCTTTCCCGGCCCTGGAATCGGCCGTGCCTCTAAGGAGCCTCGGTCCCTTTTATCGGAAAACGGTATTAAAAACCGAGATTTGTTCTAGTTGCTCCTGGAACATTGCTGCTTCTAGACCCCGTCGGCTCTTGGATCTCGGAGCGGAGGAATGCGTGTGTGCGTGCTGACCGCGTGCGTGTCTCATCTGGAAATATTTCTGCACGTAACCCTTCTTGTGTAAACATGAGGTCGTACGATGTCTCCAGCTCGTATCCACTAATCGATCGTGGTAGAGCTTTCTCGCGTGTCTGTGACTTTCCATTTCAAGAGCGAGGCGCGTGGTCCCCACCCCGTCACCATCCGTTTATCGGATGGTCCGATGCTAGTACGAAAGTGCGGTCGTTTCAGATTGTTAACTCATCTCCTCTCCCCGTGGGGGAAAAAAAAAAAACATCCTTATCGAGCACAGTGCTCTACGTACAGTTGTTTTGCCTTTAGCCTTGCGGACGGCACCCGTTTCTAAAGTCACTTCCGTCTGTGATTCTCTCCTTTCCTCTTCCAGAGGTCGTATGGGCCCGCGTTCTGCGGAGAAACAGAACCCACGAGAGACGCAGACCCCCGCGTATGTGGATCCACTTCTCAGCTCCCTTTACGCCCCGTCCCCTCCCGTATCCTGCATTCTCTTTCCTCCCTTACCCTCAAAGCAAGCTTTTCTCCTCTTGTCCTGGGAGCAGAAATGCTTTGCTGACTTCACAGGGGAGGCAGCCTTCACTGCGTCATCCCTACGCCCTCTGCTACTTTTTGACCTCACAAGTGGAATTAATGGGGTGTCCGCGAGCATCGGGAAAGCACGTTAAAGCCAGATCCCTTTAAAACAGTGGGATGGAGAGTTCTGATTTGATTTGCTGAGTCGGGGTGGGGGGGAGCTGGGAAGGTTCCAGAAGTTTTGTGCAGCGCTGCAGAGAAAACGTTTCAGAAATAATGAGGAGAGAGTTAGGACGATGGGGGAAAAAATAATAAGAAATTAATAGCACCATGCAAGTGCAGAAATATTCACAAAGAAAAGAATGCTAAGCCCGGCGAAATTCGTATTCGAAGCGATAGCTGCGCAGACTCCTGGCGTAAGAGCATGGCACCCTGAGACCACTTTCTTTGCAGACCGATCGCCTAAATAAAATAAAAATTGGATTTTTCTTCCCCTCGGGAGGAAGACGCTATGCATTCCAGAAGTGGGGCAGGCTTATTTGTGTGTGTGTGTGTGTGTGTGTGAGTTTAACCAATCACAGGAGTAATGAGGTCTGATGAGGCCTGGGCCTCGCTGTTTATTTGTGACACAGCCCAGCAGCTGCAGCATCGGGAGTGGCTTTATATGCACGAAGCTAGGAAACGGCCGAGGCCTCCGTTCAAGCCCCGCGTGGCGGTCGACGAGAGCGGTGGCACTGCTCAGTTTAGAAATAATCTGTCAAACTTCAGTCGCCGCTCGGAGCCGAAAGCACAAATCGTTGTTTGTCACTGTTCCCGTGACGGTTAAAACCGCATGTCCAACTTAAGGGGGGACCCTGAGGGGCCCGGATATCGGCTCGAGCACGATTCCCGCCGTTTCGGTAAAGGTATCTCGGATGTGGTGAACTCTGTTCCCCGGAGCAGAGCAGAGCAGAGCAGAGCGGAGCAGATTGCCCTCCGTACTGCGGAGGGCCGCGTCTAATCAGTCGAAGGCCGGCACAGAGCAAACGGTCTGTTGTCTTTGATCGTCCTCATTGTGTGCTCTTTCGCTTGCATTTAAAGCCACGCACCTAACAAAGCTGATACCCAACATCCATAGCGACGGGTTAGTGCTAGACTAGGTTCTTGAATCATTGTATGGGGCGGAGAATAAACATAAGTCCTTCTGGGAGCCTGAGCAGCGCGTGTGAAGTGGAGATGCACGGGGGTCAAGGTCAGAAGCCGTCGGTCCTTGAGAAGCCGCTGGGCACCGAAGGACGTGCTCCCCCCGCGGGAACTAACGACCCTTCCTGCTTATGTTCCTCTGTGCCGCCCGAGCCCCCTTCGGCGCCGTGAAATACACCGCCGGACAGACCCCAGGACAGACGTGACAGCGTCCACATCCGGGGTCAGCAGACTCTCTCCTGCCAAGGGCCAGATCGTGCACACGTCACGTTCTGCGGGCCAGCCTCTGCTGCGGACAGCCCACGACTCCACTCTGCCGTCGCCGTGCAGGAGTCACCATGCCGAGTTCACGCACACGGACGGCTACAGCGGTCCCTCGATACGGCTGCGTTTATGGGCTCTACACCGTGCTTGCGATGTCTGGTTCACACAACCTGTTGATTCGGTGTGGAGGGGGGGATTATTTTAAAGGGTTAGGCTGCAGGCAGCACAAAATCAAGCGTCACTAGCAGAGAAATGCTGTCCCGTGGGGTAGAGGTCCCAGAAAGCACTGCATTGGGTCAAATTGCACCCGTGTTTCGTCCACACCTGCATTTATCTCATTGATTGGACGGTGACAATGACAGAGGAAAGGCCAACGGAAGTATGCTTATAAACGCACAGTGAAACACAGCTAAGTGTCTTCCATTTGTACCCTTCTCTGAAAGACACCAGCGAAAGCCAATCGTTACATAAAATATGGCAGGTTTTAGGCGCACCTCTCGACGAGAACTATCGTGTGGATGATCTCGGATTCCGTGGAATGGGTTTCCTGCCCCGTCTGGGTGCGTCTCTGCATTGATTGGAAACACAAGCTCGTAGCCGCTGAAGGACGGGCTCAGTCTCAGTGTGGCTGTCGGCAAACTTCTTCCTAAAAGGCCAGACGCTGAGTGTTTCGGGGGTCGGGCCACTCTCTCCCAAGGGCACCCCCGAAGCACCCAGAGGCAACACGGACAGGATGTGAATGCCTGGTCGTGGCTTGACTCCAGTATAAAAGTTTATTCACAAAAATAAAACAAACAGGGGACCCAGACTTGGGCCGTGGTTTAGGGACCTCAGGCCTACTTGGTCTTAACGTCCCTTCAGAGACCCCAGAACCCAGAGGGAGGGTTGCCTCAGAGAAGTCGCCCATCGCAGGAAGCGTGGCAATATTTTCTTTCTAGAACTTTGCAAGCAGTCGACGTGCTCTGCATTGTGTGATTGGAATCATGGGTGTGTTCGGAGTGTGCGTTCATTAGGTCAGATGAGTGGGTTGTGGCCACAATTCGTTCCTTGTCTTGATTGTCGCAGGAGAGAGAGCAGAAGCTCCAAAACAGCTTTGTGTTTTCGCAAGGAGCAGCTACAGACCTGGAGGGCATGCAGAGGGAGGCATTCCACATAATTATTTCCTTTGTTGGAGAGTTTATGGGTGTTAACGACCGTCAGCAAGAAACTTCATCCGCCTCACGCTCCTTCTCCACTTGATCGGGGATGAATAACTTACATTTCAGCTGAGACGGCGACAAAATTCAGTCTCCCAGAAGTGGGACTCTCCTTTCTCATTGTATCGTTTCTCCCGTATCCTATGCGTCTAGGGGGACATCGCTGGGAGAGAGAGTCAAGCCAGGCTACGTTCGAAAACATTTGCCCGGCGTGCGTTGGGAACGCTAAGTCCAGTGTCCCCCTCGGCAACGGTGCCCACGAGAAGGCCCTGTCCTTCGTGGATCCATGAGCGGGTCTCGAGTCGACGGTATCCAGGGTGGATCGGTGTCTGGATGACGACCACCGCCCTGTTACGAGGACATGCGCCATGAGGAGAGCTGCTCCTGTAGGGAAGACACAGACACACACACACACACACACACACACACACACACACACACACACACACAGAGCGAGGTCCCTCCCAGAAGCTGCAGAGTGAACAGCACACATCACTCCAGCTGAGCAGAAAACCGTGGCTCACGGTGGCAACTCTCTACCAGCTCGGCGTGGGGCATGGTACGAACCGCCGTGCGTGGGCCTTGGCTCACCGTCTCTCTCGTGGTGCGTTTTCTTTGTGAAGCAGCTCGGAGGAAATGTCTTCGGCTGCTTTGGGCAGACGGTGTTGGGGGAATCTTTCACAAATCCCCTCCCGTGAGAGGCGCGTTGCTGTGACCCAGTCAGCGTCTCGTGATGTTAAGCCGCCCGTGAAGGTCGAGATTTTATCCCGAAAGTGGTCCCTGTCGGCTGATGGACGACGCATCACTCCGAAAGGAGACATTTAAAATTCCTGAACTGGATCTCCCAAAATGCCTCATTTATCTTCTCGAAACGAGTGAGCGATCCGGGTGACGTGTCCCAATCTCAGATTTCTCGTGTTATCACCGAGTGACTCGAAGACACGGTGAACAGAAGCCGTTAAATATGTATTTGCTCACCTTATTTAATTCCGCCAGGAGGCACGCATTCACGGAGGCCTGAGGCTTTGAACCCCCAGGGTGCGGTCATAGGCGCCCGATGTACATACGCGTGGAATGAATTTGAAACGCAACGAATGTTGTATTTGAACAGCATTTTAAGCTTTCTCCTAGCTTTGTAACATCGTCAGTAAATATGAATTTCGGAGATTTTCGTAGAAACTCTGATGACTTTCTATCCTTCTATTTTTTGAAAGAGGTGCTCCTCAGGGAGTTATATGACCCGGAAAGGGCATGATTATTATATAGATTCCCTAACAGCTGGAGACGTGAGTCAAAGTTACATCAGTTCAATCTTTGCTTGTTGAGTCCAGGACTGTAAGCATGCCAGAGAGATGTAAAACGCCAGGCCTCCGTCTGGCCCCGCTGGATGAGACCCGAGGTGTGTCTGGGGACTTAT
>PVKZ01007184.1:0-25821 GCA_004027375.1 Macroglossus sobrinus | reverse complement strand
GGGTTCGGTGCTCCGGCGGTCGCGTAGGTAACGCCGTGGTCCCGCCAGGCCCCAGTGAGTGTGGTGTCCTGCTCCAGGGGTGTCCTGGGGCTACTTCCCTTCTAAAGGCAGGGGCGCGGGCGGTAAGACGGGCAACGACACTCTCAGTCCAGCTTCCCCCTCTGTAAAGTGGGGACGAGGATGCTTAACCCACAGGATGTCTGTGAACATGCGAGTCGACCCCTGGCCCTGCGGTAATCGCGAGATCGTGATGCCTGCACGAACTCAGGCCACCTCTTATTCCTTTTCAACTTTTTAAATTAGAGGCTAGAAAAGGAAAGGAGAAAAGGCCCTGGTGAGAAGCCCATTGTAACATCCGCTTGTTAGGACCACTACTCACTGGTATCAGTGTCACTGTCACTAACCCAGTGCCTAGCATGGCGCTGGGCACACAGTCACACCAGTAAAGCGTAGTGATGCTGGACCTGTCTGTCCCTCTGCAGCTCCTCATGCTGGTGGTGGAGCTCATATCAGGTGTCCATGGAGGCAGGTCCTGAGGATCTCTGTGTCTTGATGGCTGCTGAGGCTCCCACTCTAGGTTCAAGGGCAGCGGTCCTCAGGAGACCCCAACACGTCACAACGCTGGTGGGGTCTGATGCATGCCTCAAGTGAGTTCATAGATATGATAAAGCACATTGTGGAATCGCTCTTGTGGGGGTCACAAACTAGCCTAAAATAGAGAAGATACTTAATCTCATCTGGGGGTAGGAGGAGTGGTTTAGCAGGTGAAATGTCATTCCATCAGAGGCTACATACACACTTTGTGATAACCCTGAGGCTCATCTTAGAGAAGTCTTTTTTTTTTTTTTTGGCAGAAAATCAATTAATTGTCCAGTGGAGAAGGAATTTGGTCTTTTACATGCATTTGCAATATATAGACACAAATCATTCTCACTGTATAGGTGATAATCAACAATCAATTTGAATCTCTCAGAGGGGCCTGCAAATATGCAATTATTGGATTTTCCTAGGAACGACATTGTAATGTAGGTTTCCCTGGTGACTATGTTTTTTTTTTTTTAAATTTCTATTATATAATGAAATATTTTAAAGAGGCAGAAATTTTCCAAGTGTTAGTTTAAAATATCAATTACTAGAACTTAATACTTATTTTTATCTATCTATTTATTTATCTATCTATCTATCTATCTATCTGTCTATCTATATCTATCTATCTATCTGAATCCAGTATAACAGTCAAGATATTGAACATATACATTACCTTAAAAGAACTCTGTATCCCTTTTTAATGCCCCCCTTTCCTGCCTCCCTCTCCACATCATACTAACCTAGTCCCACGTGAGCACTGATTTTTTGTCACTATAGCATTGTTTTCATTTCCTATAATTTTATGTGAATGGACTCATACAATATAAATTCTTTTTTGTCAGTCTTTAATTCAATCTCATTATTTTTAGATGTATCTAGTTGTTGCATGTATGAATAGTTCTTTGTTTTTATTGTTGACTCATATTCCATTTTATGGATATATCATTTGTTCTTTCCAATCACCTGGTAATGGATATGTGGATTGTTTCCAATTTGGGGCTCTTGGGCATAAAGCTGCTATGAACATTTGTGTATAAGTTTTTGCTTAGACATATGCTTTCTTTCTCTCAGGTGAATACTTAGGGCAATGACTTGATCATATGGTAGATGTAAGATTAACATTGTGAGAAACTACTAAACTTTTCCAGATATCATAGCACCATTTTGTTTGCCAGTAGCAGTGTTTGGGAGTTCCGTCCTCCATGTCCTTGCCAAGACTTGGTATGGTCAATCTTTTTCATTTTAGCCAACTCTCAGAGGAGTGTAGTGGTAACATGTCTATAATGACTAATGATGTTGAGCATCTTTTCACTTGCTTGACATTTGTATATTTTCTTTTGTGAGCTGTCCATTCAAATCTTCTCCCACTTATTTGTTGGAGTGTCTGTTTTCTTCTTACTGACCTTTGTGAGAGTTTTTATTCTGGATACAAATCCTTTATCAGATGTATGATATGCAAATATTTTCTCTCAGTCAGTGGCTTGTGTTTAATTCTCTCAACAGTGTCTTTGGGAGAACAGAAGTGTCCAATGTTAAAAAAAAAGTCTAGTTTATCAATTTGTTCACTTATGGTTTTGATTTTGCTTTTACTCTCATATCTAAGAAGTCTTCATTTAACCTAAGGGCATGAGAATTATCTCTTGTGGGTTTTTTTTTTTCCTAGAAGTTTCATATTATCAGCTTTTATATTTTGGTCTCTGATTAATTTTTAGTTTACTTTTGTATATGGTATAATAGATAGATTGCAGTTTCATTTCATGCTTATAGATATGTTTGTTCCCTTGTCCCAGCATCATATGTTGAAAAAAACCTATTTTTTCTCTACTAAATTGCCTTTGTAGCTTTGTTAAAAATTAGTTCTCCATATACTGTATGGGTCTATTTTTGGACTCTATTTCTTTGAAGTACATGTCTACCTTCATCCCAAGACCACAACTGTCTTGATTATATAGATTTATAATGAGTATTAAAATAAGAAAGTGCTTATTCTGTAACTTTGTTCTTTTCCAAAATTGTTTTTCATAGTGTAGGTTCTTTGTATTTTGACATGACTCTTAGAATAAGCCTGTCAATTTCTTTTAAAAAATGTATGCTAGGACTTTTATTGGTATTGCATTTAATCTATAGATCATTGTGGGGAGAATAGACATCTTAATAACACTGAGTATTCTGACACATGAAAATGAAATGTCCCTCCATATATTTAGACCTTTTTTAATTTCTCTCTGCAGTGTTTTGCAGTGTTCAGAGTATAGCTCTTGCACATCTGTGGACATAGATGTGCTACATAGATTATCTTTATGTAATTCATGCCTTTTTAAAATTTTAATTTATTTTTTATTTTATTTTTATGGTGACATTGGTTAACGATATCCAATAAGTTTTAGCCATACATTTTAACAATAAATGTACAATATATTTTTATTTAACTATATATATATATATATATATATATATATATATATATATATATATATATTTACACTGTGTGTTCACCTTCCATAGTTAGATTTCTTTCTGTCACCAGATATTTGATGCCCTTTATCCCGTCTACCTCCCCAACCCCTACTCTCTGGTAACCACTAGTATATAGTCCATGTCCATGAGTCTGTTTGTCCTGTTCCTTTGTTGCTTTTAGGTTTATATCCTGAATCTAAGTGATATCATGTGATTTTCTACTTTTTCTGTCTGGCTTATTTTCCTTAGCATGATTATCTTGAGGTCCATCCATGTTGTTGCAAATGACAGTATTTCATCTCTTCTTAAGGCTGAGTAATATTCCATTGTATATAAGTACTACAGCTTCTTTATCCAGTCAACTATCATAGGACACTTCGGTTGCTTCCATGTCCTGGCTATGAATAATGCTGTTATGAATATATTTTCAGGTATGGGTTTTCAAGTCTTTGGGGGTAAATACCCAGTAGAGGGATTGCTAGATCATATGGTAGATCAATTGTTAGTTTTTTGAGGAACCTACATACTGTTTTCCATAATGGCTGTACCAATTTTCAGTCCCACCAGCAGTGTATGAGGGCTCCTTTTCCTCTGCATCCTCTCCAACATTTGTTATTACTTGTCCTGTTGATAACAGCTCTTCTAGTAGATGTGAGATGGTATCTCATTGTGTTTTTTATTTGCATTTCCCTAATAGCTTGCGCTGTTGAACATATTTTCATATATTTCTTGGCCATTTGTATGTCTTTAGGGAGAAGTATCTATTCAAGTCCTCTGCTCATTTTTTGATTGGATTGTTTCTTTTTTTGTTTTATTGAGTTTTATGAGTTTGTTGTATATTTTGGATATTAGGCTCTTATCAGAGGCATTGCTTGCAAATATATTTTCCCAGTCAGATGGTTGTCTCTTTACCTTGTTAATGGTTTCTTTTGCTGAGCAGAAGCCTTTTAGCTTGATGTAGTCTCATTTATTTATTTTAGCTTTTACTTCCTTTGCCTTTGAGATCAAATTCATAAAATCCTTTTTAAGTCCGAGATCCTCGAGTTCAGTTCCTATATTTTCTTCTATGCATTTTATTGTTTCAGGTCGTATATTCAGGACCTTAGTCCATTTTGAGTTAATTTTGGTGTATGGTGATGGACAATAATCTAGTTTCATTTTTTTTTTTTTGCAGATGGTTTTCCAATTTTCCCAGCACCATTTATTGAAAAGGCTTTCCTTTCTCCACTGTATGTTTTTGGCTTTTTTGTCAAAAATTATTTGCCCATATAAATATGGGTTTACTTCTGGACTCTCCATTCTGTTCTACTGGTTAGTGTGTCTGTTTTTCTCCCAATACCATGCCATTTTGATTACTGTCACTTTGTAGTATAATTTGAAGTCAGACAGAGTGATGCCTCCAGCCTCGTTCTTTTTTCTCAGGATGACTTTGGCAATTTGGAGTCGTTTGTGTTTCCATAAAAATCTGATGGTTTTTTGTCCTATTTCTTTAAAAAATGCCAATGGGGTTTTGATGGGGATTGCATTAAATCTGTATAATGGTTTAGGTAATATGGTCATTTTAACTATGTTGATTCTTCCAATCCAAGAACACGAAATATATTTCCATTTCTTTGTATCTTCTTCAATTTCTTTTAATAGGGTCTTATAGTTTTCATTATATAGATCCTTCACAGTTTCATTAAATTCATTCCTAAGTATTTTATTCTTTTTGGTGCAATTGCAAAAGGAATTATTTTTTCCACTTCTTTTTCTGACACTTCGTTATTAGAGTATGGGAACACTATGGATTTTTGTATGTTGATTTTGTATCCAGAAACTGTACTGTATTTGCTTATTGTTTCTAGTAGTGTTCTTGTGGAGTCTTTTGGGTTTTCTATATAGAGAATTATGTCATATGCAAATAATGACAGTCTGATTTTTTACTTTCTATTTGGATGCCTTTATATTTTTTCTCTTATCTGATATCCTACTAGGACCTCCAATGTTATATTGATTAACAGTGTTGATAGTGGACAGCTTTGCCTTGTTCCTGATCTTAGAAGGAAGGTTTTTAGTTTTTCACCATTAAGTATATTGTTAGCTGAGGGTTTGTCACATATGGCCTTTATTATATTAAGTTGTAATTCATACTTTTTGATGCTATTGTCCATGCTAGTATTTTTTTAGCACAATAACCAGTTGTTATGTTTTCATTGAACTGTCAATAGCCAGATGATGCTGGGACATCTTTTTGGTTGTAAGCCAGGTTACACTAGGATGGAAAGAATAGTTGATGCTTAATAGGTGTGTTCGTCAGGGTTCTCTAGAGAAACAGAGCCAATAATGTGTGTTTTTTTCCCCAGTGGGATGTTTATATATAGAAATTTATTTAAGTACTTGACTCATAAAATTGTGGAGGCTTGGTAAATCCAAAATCTGGTGGTGGAGACCGGCAGGCAGGAGATTCAGGAAAGAGTTACCACTGGAGTCTGAAGGCAGTCTGCTGGTGAGCCCCAGAGAGCTGATGATTTAGGTAGAGTCCAAAGATAGAATTCTGTCTCCTGGCAGAATTTCCTAGCTCACAGGAGTTCAGCCCTTTGTTCTATTCAGCCCTCCAACCGATTAGGAGAGGCCCATTCACAGTATGTGGGTCACACTGCTTTACTCACTCCACCCATTTGAATATATATCTCATCAAAAGCACTCTCACAGAAGCATTCAAAATAATGTTTGATCAACTATCTTGGCACTGTGTCTCTGCCATGTTGACAAATAAAATTTACCATATCATCTTTCAGCTATCATTTGTATGGACTGATTCTAGGGAGAAAAATGTCCCAGAAAAAGTCCATTTTCAGCAAAATCAGTCACTAAAATAAAAATTTAGTAGCTTTTAACTTTATTTGTGTGGTTTGACCTGAATTGTGTAATTTTCTTCTTTATTCTCAAACAAATTCACCTTCATTATTCCTGGGTTCTTGAATGGTAAGGAAAAGAGGGAGAGGGCTCATATGAATGTGTGTGTGTGTGTGTGTGTGTGTGTGTGTGTGTGTGTGTATGTGTGATAGTGAAGATCTGAAGAATAATTATCAGAGGAATATTTGAGGTTAATTATTGTGTATTATGTCAGTCTTGCTCAATTCCTAGCACATATTAGGAAACTAATCAAGATGGTTGCTCTTTGTTTTTCCCCAGCTTTCCATGGCAACTCAGTGACTGTTGTGAAGACTGATACAGATTGAATCACTCATTACTATCCTGGTTGTCAACTGTTGCTTTTATAATTCTGTTGTTCCTTCTAGATTTATAAATTGACATCAATTATTTCTTTATTCATTTATTTATATTAGTATGACCCATAGATTTCTATTTTTCTCAAAGGATTACCACCTGACACTGTGATTATGTATTTTGATACTCACATTGTCACAGAAATGGGCATTTTAGCCCCATTAGCCACATTGGGTTCTGTGTCCATTTGATGCCCTCAGAGTTCTTTGAGTGTCTACTTTGCTCTGTGAACCTGAGTATCTGCCCATGTGTAGAAAGGAAGTAATAATGTCCACGTCAGAGCATTGCTTTGAGGATTTAAAAAGACAAATGTGAACATGACAACCTACAGCATGTGACATCCAATAGGCCCTCAAAGTGGTAGTTGCCTATTCGTATTCTTTCTCCTTCATTCTACCAGTGGCATGCCTCAAAAATTGGCATCATAGCATAACACCAGAAAGAAAACTTGGACATGTAATAGCAAGCAGGAATAAATCCATATTCTCATGATATTTGAGCTTCATTGTCACTGCTGTGAGGGAAGGGAGATGTGTGATGGAGCTGGGGGAGAGGCAGAGTATCATTACACAGCTTTCAGTGAACTGAGTGGTGACAGGCAAGCATATTCTCAACTCCTTCCCTTGCGTTACATGTGCTTTTCTCATCTTCTCACATTCCTCTCTGTTCCATGTGCTGTCTTATCCCCGACTCTCCCTTCTAGTGGAACTTCAGAGAAGGGTGTGGACTCTGAGCCTCAGAAACAGGAGGTGATAGAGAAGAACCAAGTGTGATGTCGAGTGTACTAGATAGGCTTCTGGCACAGAGTGAGAAGATCAAGATCCCATCCTTGAGACACTTCAGGTAAGTCACTGCCCTTTCCTCCAGTGTCTTCTATACAACAGGATAACAATGCTCCCAACCCCCCAGGAATGTTGTGAAATTTAGGTGTGATCCCATGTGGGAAAACAATCTGTGCTCATAGATGGGAGGGAGGGACTAGCGCACTTTCAAATAATTACATTAACAGAGACACTCCAGATGCCATAGAACTCTGCCTGGCAGACATTAAATTAAGGCTACACTAATGTCAGCTGTTTAGGTCAGTATTTCTCCAAGTGTGATCAAAAATCATTCAGGGTGCTTGCAAATAACTAATTTGATCTTTAGTTCGTCATAGTTTTAACAGAAACCATTTCATTATTTGTATAAGGCATTACTTCCAGTCAGTCCATTAGGGCTGCTACAACAAAGTACCATAGACTTCATGGCTTACAAACAACAGAAATGTATTTCACATGGTTCTGGAAGCTGCAAGTCCTAAATCAGTGTGCAAGCATGGCCAGGTAAGGGCAAGGAACGTTCAACTCTTTCCATTAAGCCAAACTTCCTCCTTCAGTAATGAGCTATCCATTAAGCCAAACTTTCTCCTTCAGTAACGAGTTATCCATTAACAAGCCCACCTGCCCTGCAAACTTCTAGCTTGCAGGCAACTTTAACCCTGTCTGTAGGGCATTCAGCAAGAATGGTTCCCAACACATCATAATATTGAAATGCAGTACATTAGAAGGTGCTTTTGGACAATATATTTAACCATGGCAGAGTTTGGAACAATATAATTTTGGATGATTTTTTTCCATTCTTGGTAAATTCTTGAGATGAAATGAAAAACAAATGAGACAGGTTATGAAAGTGACCATAAAAATTTATTTCCAGAGTGCACTAAACACATTTGCAAAATCCTTTTCAATGAAGCAAAAGTAAAATGTGTGCTTCATTTTAAAACCCATCATCTAAAGCACAGTTTTACTGTTATCTGACTCTGTGGAATGCATTTTACTACTCTGCATTTAACATACTGTAATTGATTGCAGTGCAACATAATCCTTGTCTATAGCCAAGCAATTGAATTCTGTCCTGGGGGGGGGGGGCGGGAAATCCTTTCCTTTGGGGGAAATACCTGTTTGTCTCCATTTTAAAAATTTCAACATTCTTGACCTACAAGTATGACAAAGGGTAATTTTTGAGCTGGCAAGTGTAATTTCAGTGGGAGTGTAGGGGAACAAAACCAAACAGATGGCAGAGTTTGGTGTAACATCTGTCAACTAATGGATGGATAGCTGATGCATAGATCCATGCAGGAAATGTCAAACATATGCTGGCAATTCATGGATTTTTATGTTGAATAGCAGAGCCCTGCATGTAGATGACCAACTCCTTATGTTGAATAGCTGACAGTATGCAGCTTTTTCAGGACTCTGCAACTGATAGCTTTTAGATGGGAGACGTTCCTGGTTTTGAGGACCTGCCTGAGTGTCACAGTAGCCGTAGAATCCTGATGTCATTATGGCAACTCTGACGACTTTTTAATAGACACTAACCTGGCTTATTGCAAAGATCTAGATCCTGTCTGCAGGTGTTTGGGACTCAGCTGAGGGTGTGGGTCTCCGTGTTGGGGGGCTGAATAGCCCTGGGGTGTAGGGAGACTAAGGGGTCCCAATCCAACTCGCCTCTTTCCCGCATTCAGGCTTGGTGCCCCAGAGGCCTCATCCCCATCTGCTATGAACTCCACCAGCATGAGGAGCTGCAGAGGGACAGACAGGTCCAGTATCACTATATACATGATGACCATATAAATAATAACAATTCCTGTGTTTCAGATGGATGTGATACTGTACACATCCATCTGATGAGGATGTTTAAACCACAGAATCACTGTAAACATGCAATGATTACACATGAATAAGCTCTTGACTCTAGTCACATGACGCCTGTATGAATTAAGGCCACTTCTTGTTCCTTTTCAACTTGGTTAGGGCATAGCCCAGGAAAAGAGAAAAGGCCCTGGTGAGAAGCCCATTGTAACATCTGCTTGTTAGGAACACTATGCATTGGTATCAGTGTCATTGTTACTAACCCAGTATCTCGTATACTGCTGGGCATATAGTTACACCAGGAAAGTGTAGTGATACTGACCTGTCTGTCTGTAGCTCCTCATGCTGGTGGAGTTCATAGCAGGTGTCCAACAGAGGCAGGTTCTGACAATCTGCATCTTGTTGGTTGCTGAAGTTTCTTCTCCAGGTTCAAGGGCAGCAGTCTTCAGGAGACCCCAACCCTGTCACAACACTGATGGGATCTGATGCCTGGCTCAAGTGAATTCATAGATCTGAACAAAAGCATGTTGTGGAATCACTTCTGTGAGAGTCACAAACCAGACGAAAAGTAGAGAAACTACTTTGATTTCATCCTGTGGGGAGAGGTTTAGCAGGTGGGATATCATTCCATTAGAGGCCACACACTTTGTAATAGCACTGAGCCTCATCTTACAGAAGCCTTTTTTTGTTTTTTGGCAGAAAGGCAATCACTTGTCCAGTTGGAGGAACTTGATCTTAATATCCATTTGCAAAAAATGTACATATATTTTTCTGACCATATAAATAATAATTCCTGTGTTTCAGATGGATATGAAAATATGCAGTTAGATAGAAGGTCTTCCTAGCAATTTGAGATTTTAACATGGAATCTTCTCTGGTAACCATAGTTTTATCTATTCTATAATGAAAAATCTTCAAAAGCCTGAAATTTTCCAAATGTTAGTTAAGATGTCAGTTATAAGAATTTAGAATTTTATCAAATAATAATTGCCTATGTGTTTGTTCTGTTATAATAATACCCAGAAATGTTCCTTTTAATAACCAGATATTCTTAAATATCATTATAATTTTATTCCTAAGATATCATATATTCACTCTCTAACATCCAACCACCCTATCCCTCATCATGCCCTGTCCCCAAGCAACCATTGATCTTGACAATAGATTATTTTGATTTCCCATAATTTTGGTAAATGGAATCATACAGGTTGCATTTTCATATGGCTTATTTCATTCAGCAATTGATCTGTTTATAGTTTTCAAATTCTCTTTTTTGACATGAAGCTATAGGCCATCATTAATGAATATGTTGGAAGCACGTTTTTGAATATTTAATACCAAAATCCACTAGAAGAAGACTCGTGTTTGGGAAACACATAGATTACCACTTCTATTGTGAATCACCAAATCATCCATTTCATATACACTGAAGTAGAAAAACCTATAGAACTATCTTCAGATTTAGAATTACAGTAAGTATTTATAAATTGATATAATGAGTAGGAGTTACTAAATTTCCCCAAGAAGAGACAATAAAAATATTAGTTTTTTTCCAGTTGTAAAGAAAATTTTTTACTTTGATGATGATGAAAACCAAAGTATAGAATAGGTTATTTTTTGTTTCTTACTTATATATTTAACTCCAAAGAATAGGAAAGTTAGTAGGAACATAATAATTGCATGAATCTTTGTAATCTTTTTTAATTTCAGAATTTTATAGGCATTTCATATAACACATCTTTAAATATAATTTATTACATGTATATGGGCTAATGAATATGTAAATTTTTACCATACATATTGAAAAAATAAGTAAGTTGTTTTATACCTATGCAATGTTAAATTGTATGTAGCAGAGACTTTTACTAGCTATCATAGATTATTTCAAAAATTTACAAGAATGTATTTTACACCTTGACTTAGTGGGAATATATATATGTATATATATATATATATAAATGCCTGTGACCAAGTATATATTTTATTCTATTCATCTTTAAACTCTCGTTTAGTTTGCTTTTTTAAAATGCTGGTAAAGTCTACTAAATTGATGTTACAATCTACTAATGGGTTGTATCTCCAATTGGTTAGTCTCCAAGAGAAGTTTGGCAATTGCTTGTTGATGGACCCTGCCTTCCTCCCTATATACATGGAGGACTGATGGTGTAGGGGAATCTTTTATAAGGGCACTTAATCTCATTCCTCTGTACTCTTGACCTAATCACCCCAAAGGCTCCACTTCCAAATACCATCACATTGGGGATTAATTTTAATATATGATTTTTGTAGAAACACAAAGAATCTATAGCTTCATGGTTTCATCTGTTTCTCCTTGCAGTTCTATCATTTTTTTGCCTCACATAATTTGATACTCTTTTTTTTTTGCCACATACACATTAAGGGTTATGTTTTCTTAGGGAATTAATCCCTTTGTCATTATGTAATGCTCCTCTTTAACCCTGTTAAATTTCTTTACTTTGGAGTCCTCTCTTTGAAATTAATACACTTATTCCCACTTCCTATTGATTATTGTTAGCATAGTTTATTTTTCTCCCTACCTTTACTTTTAATCTGTATGTATCTTTAAATTAAAGTGAGTTTCTTGCAGAGAACATATTTGGTCTTGTTTTTTGACACTCTTACACCTCTGTCTTCTAATTAGTGTATTTAGACCATTGACATTTACAGTGATTATCAATATAGTGGGAATAATAGCTACCATATTTGTCATTGTTTTCTATTTATTGCCCTTGTTTTCTATTCCTGTTTTTGTCTTCCACTCTTTTTCTGCCATCTGCAGTTTTAATTTTATCTTCTTTCCTAGCATATCAATCATACTTTTTGTTCCCCATTTTTACTGGCTGCCCTAGATTTTGCATTATAGGGCCCTGATCTCCTCACTTTTGCTCCAGGAGCCTGTCTAGCATGCTCAGCATCACACTGGGTTCTTCTATATCAGCTCCTGTTTCTGGAGCTCAGAATTAACACCCTTCTCTGGGGTTCCACTAGAAGGTGCTTTGCCTCTCCCCCAGCTCCATCACACATTCCCCTCCCCTCACAGCAGTGTCACTGAAGTTCACACATCACAGAAATGTGGGCTTATCCTTGCTTGCTGTTACATGTCCAGATGTTCTCTCTGGTAGTCACGCTATTATGCTAATATCAGAGGCATCACACAAACAGAATGATGTTGAAATGGGAAACTAACATTGTAAGAGACTACTAGATGCCATATACTGTAGGTGTTACCTTAGTTTTTTTTCTCTTTAAATCCATAAAGCAATGTTCCAATGTAGACATCATAACTTCATTTCTACAGATTAGAGGGTATTCATGCTCGCAGAGCTAATTACATGCTGAAAGAATTCTAGAGAGGTGTCAAATGGACACAAAAGTCAACCCATGGGTCTAACAATGGCCAGTTCTGGGACAATTTTAACATTGAAATGTATAACAATAATAAACTCTTTGAGCACAATAGGAATCTGTGAGTCTTACTGATATAAATAAATACTTGAATAAATACATAAATCAATAAATCTTAGAGGATAAGGGAAAGGTCTACCCATACAGTCAAGTCCCAACTAATAAATCTAGAGGAACTGACAGAATTGGCAAAGCAACACTTGACAACTGTCATAGTAACAAATGATTCAGGCAAGAGACCTGAATGGATGATCAGTCTGCACCAAATCCCACAGCAATCACTGAGTTACCATGGCAACCATGCTGGCCAATGAAAGTTGGGGAAGAAACCAACAGCAACCACCCTGATTTGGTTCTTAATATGTGCTAGGAACAGAACAGGGTTGATACAACATGCAGTAATTAACCTCAAGTATTCCTCATGATAAATATTCCTAGCAGCTTTAACAATATACATAGACATATGTACATACAAACACACCTACATATATCCATGCACACTCTTCCACTCTTTCTCTTCCCACCCAAGATCCCAGGAATTTACTGTGGTGGAATAGTTACAGGTAAAAAAGGAAAACACTACAATTCAACAGATTCAATTATAAAGACACATATAAGTTGAAAGCTACTAAACAATTTTAGTAACAGGTTTTTCTGGAGATGACCTGTAGAATTTTCTCTGGGATGTTTGTCTCCCTAGTGTCAGCATACTGCCAAAAACCTTAAAAGTTGATATGGAAATATAAGCAAATACATGTTATACACCCAAATACATTTTCCTGAGCCTGACCTTCATCCATAAAAGATCCTTCAATGACTATTTTTTAACATTTGGCTGCTGACAGTTTAGTGAAAATAAAATGTGAGGAAATTGCAATTTAAAAATACTGTCATGCATGATAGCACTGAAAAGTATGAAACACTTAGGAATAATCTCTCCATTTATGTGTAAGGTTTGTACATTGAACACTACAAAACATTGCTGACAAATTAAAGATGATCTAAATAAATGGAGGGATATAACATCTTCATGCATCAGAAAACTCAGTATTGTTGAAATGTCTATTCTCTTCAAACTGATATACAGGTTCAGTGTAATCCTACTACAAATCCTAGGAGACATTTGGTTTTTAAGAAGCTGACAGGCTGATTCTAAAATTTGTGTTCAAATGCAAAGGACCTGGACTGTGAAAAACAACTTTGAAAAAAAACCCAACAAAGTTGGAAGTTCAAAACTACCTGATTTTAAGAGTGAATATAAACCTTCAGCAATCAAAACAGTGTGGTATTGGCATCAAGGTAGACAAGTAGATCAATGGAAGAGAATAAAGAATCAAGAAGCAGACCCACACTTTTATGGATAACTGATTTTTAACAGACTCGCAAAGGCAGTTTAGTGGATAAAGGATAGTTTTTCAACAAATGGTGCAGGGACAAATAAATATCCATCTGTACAAATATAAACATGGATCCATGTATTGCACCAGTACAAAAGTCAATGCAAAATGTATCACAAAAAAACTTAAAACTTTTAGAAAAAAACACAGGAGACCTTGGGTCAGATGAAGATTTTATAGATGTGACACCAAAACAATCACTGAGTAAACAGTCAATAAATTGAAATTCCTCAAAGTTAAAATTTTTAGCTCTTCCAAAGACACTGTTGAGAAAATTAAAAGACAAGTCACTGACTGGGAAAAAATATCTGCAAATCATATCTCTGATAGAGGACTTGTGTCCAGAATAAAAAATCTCAAAAAGGTCAGTAAGAAGAAATTACTCCATTAAATAAGTGGGCAAAAGATCTGAATAGACAATTCACCAAAGAAGATGCAGAAATGTCAGATAAGCACATAAAAAGATGCTGCACATCATTAGTCTTTAGGGACATGTAATATTATCACACCCCTCTGAGAGTGGCCAAGATAAGAGTGGCCTTACTAAGTCTTGGCAAGCACTTTGAAGGCCTATTAGGATAATCTCCCCCATTGTCCAATCCTTAATTTAATCACATCTGCAATGACTTTTACATATAAGGTAATATTTACAGGTTCTAGAGATTAAGACCTGGTATCTTTGGGGACCACTATTAAGTCCTGTGAGCAAGCTGTGAAATGACATGTTTTCCACATCCTCATCTTCTAGTGTAGTGACAAATATTTGGACCTTTGCCAATTTAATAGTTAAGAAATGGTATCTTATTGTAGTTTTAATTGCATCTCTATTAATTCAAGCAAGCTTGAGACCCTTTTCACATGTTTAAAGACAAAATGATTTTTTTTCTGTTAACTAGTAATATTTATTAAATGTCTTTGTCATGTCTCTGTATTAATAAGCATTTATGTAATGGGGATATCAATGCTTTGTTAAAGATATTAGCTGTAAATTTTCCCCCAGTGTCTTTAAATGACTAGCATGCTTTTGCAATGCAGAGTTATCACTGTTATTTTTATGTTGTCAAATACATCAATGTTTTTTCTTAATACTCCATGATATTGATTCAAACTTAGGAAGCTTTCCTCTACTTCCAGAGTATAAAAGAATTCACCTATATTTTCTTCTAATACTTGTATGGATTTTTTTTTTACATTTGATTCAGACCTGTTTGGAATTCATCCTGCTATATGATAAAAAAAAGATCCCTTTTTAACTTTTTAACCTTACAATTGTCTATCTCAGTACCACTTCTTAAATTGTCAATTATATCTGAACTAATTTGAAATGCTGCTTTAGTCATATTCTAAACTTTTAGATATGATGGGCGTATATTGCTATTTTCTATAGTTTCATTAACATTTCTGTCAATTCATGGGCCAAAAAAATAAAAATTATATTTTTCTTCCATTCACATAGAACTTTTCCTTCAACATAGAAGAAGGCTTTACTTCCCGTGTAGACAGCAAAATGCATATTTGCATAAAGCATGCAGAGCCCACAATTCTACAGGAGCAGTTTCCCTAGCATAAGAGGATGTTTGGTCAAGTTCTGTTTGTGAAGTGGGTAGAGTGTCTGATCTAACCTTGAAGAATGGTAAGTGCACAAGAACAATATGTAAAATTTAGTGAAGGTGAATGTTAAATTTTGTCTATACTTGTCAGAGCAGTATGTTGCTGTAATACAATTCACTGAGTTGATGAAAGGAGTTGAGGCAACAAAGGAGGAGAAAAGCCTGAGTGAATGATCTCTGGAAGGATGCAGAGATGAAACAAATGGAAGGGTAGAGAGTGCTAACATGTGGAAAGAGTGTTCTAGTTAAGAATGTGAAGCCTGGAGGCAGGCAGAAACTCTCTGGCAGATGGGAGTCCATAGAACTTGGGGTCAGTGAGAAACTAGAGGATGTATGATTTCCAGACAGCGTGGAGGATCCATTAATCATAAATACTTTCCCTTGATGTCTGCTTCCTACTTTAATGAAGGTTTGGAGAGCAGAGCATCAACTTAGAGTCACTACTGTAAGTGCTCCTTGTTCTTCCCTGCCCTCATGGACCAGTGACAGATGTACAGGGCTCTTTCTTTACCAACACTGTGTCATTTCAGTGTGTAAAGGGGCAATGTAGCATCCCATGGAAGCAGATGTGTTCTTTTCTCAGTTGGTCCTAAACCTAGATGGCCTCAGACCCCTGGGGTATTCCATCAGTTACCTCTGAGCCCTGTCTGCTCACCTGGGAGTTCCTGCTCCTCACTCCTGTCAGGCTAGACTCCCTGTCTCCTCCCTCCTACCCTGTTTCCATTAGTCTTGCCCACTGTACTAGACCCAGCTCCTCTTTGAGGAAACTCTGATGACTCAGGAGGCCTTTTTCCTCTTTTTATAAATTAGGGAGGTTCTACAGAGGTCACCATAACTTCCATAAGGACCTGGACCATGTGCAACCATCACCGTGACCTCTCTATCCCATGGGTCATTGAAGATGTGAAGAGTGATGGATGCTTAATGAACACCTGTGTGATGGTACAGGTTATGCCGGGTGGGAACTCACTCTGGAATGGCTCAAACACTGGGACCCAGAAGAGCTCCTGACTCTCCTTGCAGTACCCCTCCTTGCAGACCCAGTTACCTCTTCCTGGAGCTTCAAGTAGACTCCAGATTATGTGCATTCCTGATATCAGTACAGAAGGCTCCAGCAGAGGGCAGGAAAAACACAATTATTCCATGGGAGGGTGAGGACTTTAATCCACTCCAACTCCTTTATATTGCATATCACAGAGATGGCACCAACTTTCCTACATAATACAGATAAATGTGTGCAGCTCCCTTTTTCTTTTATTCTAAAAAATTCACCAAAATATAGTAATTCTATTGATATTAAGAAACAACATGGCTGTTAAATATCAGAAGAATTGAGATGGGAAGGAAGCAAACACTGGTGTTGTGGATGATGCACCAAATACTGTGCTGAAATCTTGACAAAGTTTTCCTTTTGAACATCTCACAATGCTCCCTTGAGTGTAAGGACCAAGACACACACACACACACACACACACACACACACACACACACACACACACACAGATCCTATATAATTATATACTAATCATAATATGTTATATTATAATTAAAATAAATATTATATATATCATTAAATCATGAAGCTGAAGGACAACTATGTGTGTATATAATGAAAACATGCAACACAATATTACATTTTGTTTAGGGAAGCTAAGAGAGTAGATCTTAAAAGTTCTCATCTCAAGAAAAAAATTGTGCCTATGTATGGTGACAGATGTTAACTAGACCTGTGGTGATCATTTTGTAATACATACAAATATTGAATCAGTATGTTGTATACCTGAAACTATTATAATGTCAATTATATCTCAGTGAAGAAAGAGACAACACACATAAAAAGCAATTTAAATCCTCAACGAATATTTGAAAACACACCAAAACAAATAAATAAAATGAAAAGAATCACATTTAGTCAACTAGGCAAGTCATAAAATATAATGTAGAATATGGTTTCATTATGCAAAAAATGTATATAACAACATGGCTTTATAGATATGTGTGTGATTAAATGTAAGTTAGTGTATTACATATAGAGAAAAAAATCTGGAGAACTGTTATCAATAAGTTAACAGAGACTATCTTTGTAGTATGTAGGGAGAGAAGGTAAAGGGAGAAGAAAGAGACAGAATAATTTTAACTTCTAATACACATTTTGATATTGTTTGATATGTCTTAAACAACAAAGGAATTAACTGGTAATGTGACAAATATTGAAAGGTGGGAGGTGTGACCTGAGGGCCTTTGGTATACAGTCTTAAGCAAAACGAAGGAGTACTCATTGAATCTGAAACAGAGAAAGATGTTCTCACACAAGGAAACATCACTGACCACAGGCTCTGTGGGCTCTTTATCTCTTGATAAGGAAGTGTTCCAGGTCCAAGGCTCATTCTTGTGTGGCTGAGTGGGGATTTAAAGACTGCACACCTGAGACTTTCTTTCCCAACAAGCATGGATATAGCAGGATCACCACAAGTGTGAAGAAAATTTTAGAAAGATTTGGCTTACACGATGGAAACCACACACCTCCCTCACTCCCTCTCATTACCTCACCTTTGCCAAAATCCCTCGACTTTTACATCTGCAATTCTGACTATGATCACCAGGTGGCATCTTCACTTTCTACGGATTATATATATATTCCCCAATGAAAAGAGATAATGTTTATAAACAGAAACAAAATGTTTTCTTCAAAGCAGATTATGAAACAATAAGTACTGAGTGATCACAACTTACTTGGAAAAATTAATGTTTATAAAAAGTTTGAGAGGAGCGACGTCAGAAGCATGACGATGTAAAGGGTTTCCCTTGATCTCTCTCCTTAAATTTACAATAAGCTGAATACCTACAATTCAACAAATAACACCCAACCTACACACAGGCATGTCTGAGAACTCTGCATATCACAGCATCCAAATGTGGGCATTTCACCAAGTTAGGGAGGCAGATTAGGAGAGAGGAACAAGCAGCTGTCATAGGCTGCCAGAGCTCCCAGCAGGATGAGGGAAAGAAAAGAATTTTGCAGCGGTTTCTTGGCTCTTTGAAGTCCAGAGCAGTCCTGCCTGAGTGATCAGCATATTCTACACAGTGGACTGATCAGGGCTGAGAGCAGAACAGAGACTGAGTGTAGAAGGGAGGGCAATTGTGTTTTAGCAACCACCAATGCCAAGCAGGAGGCTGAGTCATGGAGCCTGGCTGCCCCCTCATTCCACAGCATCCCAGAGCACATGTTCCCCCCATATCTTCCCAGAGCTAGCTTCATGCCTCAGGAGAATTTGAGCAACCAGTACTGAAAGGACACATACACTATCAGAGACAGGTGCAGTGATATAGAGACAAGACAGCTGAAACCTGGGGGACAGCATTACCAGAAGGTAAAAAGCCACAAACACTGTGGGCCTCTCCCAATCAACCCCACTACCATCAGTCAGGCTGATTTGAAAGGAAGCAGCAGAACACTGAATCTGACTATTGGTGCAGTAACTAGACTTTAGGGCCTTTACAGAGGCCTTGACCCACATTAACCATCACATCCTCCCATGGGAGTGGAGGTCTGGGAATGAGGAGACCTGGTGGCAGAGAAGGCACACAGCCCACCAGATGAAAGGGTATTTTAACCTCAAAGCATAGATCCAAGAGGCTTGAATGTCACCTACTGGAAATCAAAAGAAAAACCCCTTCTTACTAGCCTGCTAAAGAAAGAATGCTGTATAATAACTTTTTCTTTTTTTTTTTTAAGCAGAGTACAATCCCATTAATGCCCAGGCAGAGAAATAGTCCATCAAACACCATGAACAACCAGGGTGACAAAGTAGCTCAGAAAGAAAGTGAAAAATCTCTAGAAAATAAGCTTGAAAATATAAAAATATGTAATTTAAATGACAGTGAATTAAAGGTTGCACTTCTGAAAAAACTAAACAAGATGCAAGAAAATTATGACCTAGGGTTCAAGAAAACATAAACAAAATGAACAAACAACAGGGATACTTTACCAATGAGATTGAAACTCTAAAAAACAACCAAATAGAATTTAATAAAATGGCAAGCCTAGAAAATAGAGGTGACCACATGGAAGAAAGAATTAGTAATACTGAAGGCTGGAAATACACAGAAAGGAGAAAAGAGAGACTCAAGAATGAAAAAAATGAAAGAACTCTACAAAAACTATCTGACACCATCAGAAAAAGCAACATAAGAATAATGATTATATCAGAAGGAAAAGTTAGAAGAGAACAGAGAGGATATTCAAACAGTCAACAAGAATTTTCCAAAACTATGGAAAGAATTGGATCATAAAATCCAAGAAGTGAACAAAATGCCTAACTGTCTCAACCCAAAAAGGCCTTCTCTAAGACACATCATATTAAAATTGTCCAAATAATGACAAATGAAGAATTCTTAAGGTGGCCAGGGGAAAGAAGACAGTAATTTTAAAGGAAAAAATCATTAGATTATCATCAGACTTCTCAGCATAAACCTTACAAGCAAGGACAGAGTGGAACCAAATATTCAAACTATTAAAAGAAATTACCAGCCAAGAATAACATATCTAGCAAAGCTCTTCTTTAGATATGAAGGAGAAAAAGACCTTTCCAGACACACAGAGTGGAAGGAATTGTCCACCACAAGGCCTACATTACAGGAAATATCAAAAGGGGTCATGCTACCTGAAATAAATGGACAAAAAAATACATAACTATGAGTAAGATAACTAGCAGGCAGACAGAAGCAAGAAAGTGCAACCCTTATTAAGAATAGGGTATTATAAGCTTAAATATTACATACTGGTTAAAGGTAAAAAAAAAAGAATTAGAAAAAAAGAAGAAAACAACTAATGAAACTTAAAAATGAACATGCAACATAAATGGGGGATAATTTGAGACAAAAAATAAACAGAAAAGGGGAAGAAGTAAGAATCCAACTATGCAAAGGAGAATAGAGATAAAGTACAGGCAGAAGAAAAAAGAACTCTGTGTGTGTGTGTATGTGTGTGTGTACACGTGCATGTGTGTAAACTTTCCTTTACATAAACTTAATGGTAAGTACACACACACACAAAAAAAACTCTAGAACTGAAAGATAACAAAAAACAAGAGGAAACAAAAGGAAAATCCATAAAATACCACCAAATTAAAATAACAGACAGAAAAATAAGGACAAAGAATGGAGACACCAAGCTACCAGAAAACAAAAGATGAAATGGCTATAAGAAGACTTCATATTTCAATAATCACCCTAAATGTAAATGGTCTGAACTCAATAGTAAAAAGCACAAAGTAGCAGATTGGATCAAAAAATAAAACCCAACCATATGCTACCTTCAAGAGACACATCTCAGCTACAAGGACAGACAAATATAGACTCAAGGTGAAAGGGTAGAAAGTTATAATCCAAGCAAATGGCATCCAGAAAAAAGTGGTCACGAGAGACAATGATGGACACTTAATAATGATAAAGGGGACCATACATGAAGAAGATCTAACAGTTATCTATATTTGTGCTCTCAATTAGGGAGCTCTAAAATATATAAAACAACTACTAATAGAACTCAAAGGAGAAACTGACAAAACAAATTGTAGTAGGGGACCTAAAGACCCCACTGTCAGCTATGGATAGATCATTTAAACAGAAAATCCATGAGAAAATATCATCCTTAAATGACACATTAGACCAGTTGGACCTAAGCAACATTTACAGAGTCTTTCATCCTAAAACACTAGATTCTACACTCTTCTCTAGAGCACATGGAACACTCTCAAGGATAGTCCATATGTTGGGACATAAAACTAGCCTCAACAAATTTAAAAATATTGAAATTATACCAAGCATATTCTCTGATCATAACACTTTGATTCTGGAGATCAACTGTAAAAAGTAAATGGAAAGAACCGCAATTATGTAGAGATTAAACAACATGCTACTAAAGAATGACTGAGTCATAAAAAGAAATAAAAGGAGAGACCAAGAAAAACAGAAACAAATGAGAATGAAAGTACAACATATCAAAACATTGGGGATGCAGCAAAAGTGGTAATAAGAGGAAAGTTCATATCATTACAGGCCTATTTTAAAACACAGGAAAGATCCCCCCCCCAAAAAAAAGAAGGATTGCTGGGTCATATTGTAATTTAATCCTAAATATTTTGAGGAACCTTCATACTGTTTTCCATAGTGACTATACCAATTTACATTCCGACCAGCAGTGTATGAGGTTCGAATTTCCTCATGTCTTCTTAACACTTGTTATTATTTGTGCTGTTGATGATAGCCATACTAACAGGTGTGAGATGGTATCTGATTATGATTTTGATTTGTATTTCCCTAATAGCTAGTGAAGTTGAGCATCTTTCCATGTGTCTGTTGGCCATTTACATGTCTTCTTGGGAGAAGTGTCTGTTCAGGTCCTCTGCCCATTTTTTAAATAGATCATTTATTTTGTTATTGTTGAGTTGTATGAGTTCTTTATATATTTTGGAAATTAGGCCTTTATCAGAGGCATTGTTTGCAAATATCTTCTCCCATTCAGGTGGTTTCCTCTTTGCTTTCCACACTTTGTTTCTTTATCTCTAGACATAATTGGAAATACCCACAGGGAGCAAGATGGATGCTAGTATCCACCCCATGGTATATGACCCCAGATGGACTCCATTCTAAGCAATTTTTGTCCTGAGTCCTGGAAATTCAGCACAGAAACAGAAAACCATGTGATTAAAAGGGGAGAATTTGAACCTTGGGAAGGTGCTGCACCTTATAACCCACACTCCCCTCCTCTTGCATAACACTAACAGTCTCCTGCCTTCTCCTCAAAGGACCTCACTCACAGATAGAGAGTGAAGGACAAGGTAACCCCTGTGTGGTTTCAGTACTGTTTTCTCTGGGGGAACTACTTACAAGTTTTACTCTTTCTTGCAGCACTTTGTTAGGTCAGTGTTAGATTTCTGAACTGGTTTTGTGCCTGCCTTATTCCCAGAGGGAGGTCCCTCCCACTAAGTATTCTGAGGTGACATGGAGTTTCTGCTTCATGTTATCACTTTCTCTCAGTTGGAGGGGCCTGGACCCACATCCACAGGAGACAGAAAGGAGTAAAACCAGAGTTCTCAGAGACAAGCACAGGACTAGGACTCTTGTCAAAACATCTAACTCTCCTGGTTTAGTGAAATGGTTTGCACATATTTCTCATATCATATTCACCTCCCCTCAAGGTTCCTCTTAGACAGGCTGTGAAGAAAGAGGCATTCTCATGCATTGATGGAGATAATGTAAAATTCCTGTGGAGGGGATTTGATACTATCTAGTAAAATTACATAGGTATTTATTCTGGGAACCAGAAATCACTTTTCTGAGACTCTATCCCAAAGAAACAATGCAAAGAAAGAAATAAAAAGGCATAAGCACAAAACCATTCCTGGCAGAACTGTTTATAACAGTGGAAGATAAGAAACATGATAGATGTCTACCAATAAGGGACTAGTTGAATAATAATATATCTAGGATATATATATATATATATATATATATATATATATATATATATATTCTAGGATATATATATATATATATATATCCTAGAATACTATAATACTATACAGCTATAAAAGCAATGAGGACTCCCTCTCTGTGCTGACATGGAGTGATCTACAGGATACATCATTCAGTGAAAGAAGTCAAGTGCAGAAAAGTGTGTAGATCTGCTCTGTCAAAAACAGTTGCCACTAGTCACACATAACTATTTAATTTTAATAAATTTAAATGAAATTAAAAATTTATTTCCTTAGTAGCACTCACCATGTTTCAAGTATTCAAAACCCACAGGTAGCTACTGGCTTCTGTGGTGGTTAGTACAGATACAGAACATTTTCTTTCCTGCAGAAAATTTCCATTGGACAAAGATGGTGTAGAACATGCCACCTTTTAACTGTGAATGGAGGAGAACATCAACATAAATATAAATTTGCTTATTTGTTAAAAGCTGGAAGCTTAAAACAATAGATGACAAACATTCTTATCAACAAGAGGACAGAGGAACAACCCAGGATGGAAGCCGATGATGTATAGTCTCTTAAAAATATAATATAGATTTACAGTCTCCATGTACTGACAAGGGCAAGAAACAGTGACCACCACAGTAGCAATGAGCAACTCTAGGCCCCAGATTGAATCCTCTGAACACATTTTCCACCAAAGATATTAGGCATCTTTGGAGAAATGGCTGATTCCAGCCCTGGGCAGGGATTGTGCCAAGGGAATCTGGACTTAATTCTCATATCAGAAAGCATGTCAAAGACTCAGAAGCCAACCTGTGGGGCTCCCACTGGACAAAGAGAACAGTTTGAATATCAAAAAGTTTAATGATTGCAATGGGTTGAAACACATTAAATATATAAGCATCCATGAGCTCATTATGACACTCAAAACAAACAAAGTAAAGAAAGAAATTCATCTTTGGAGGCTCCTAAGGAAAGAATTCATAATTCTGAAAAGTAGAAATAATGCAGGAGAATTAAACATCCATCCTACCCTCCCTGTGTGTACTGTACTTCAGCATAACCTCATAGTTGATGAGGGGAAATTTCTTTATAGAAGAATTCCAGCTGATAAATGCAGAAGACAGTATAGAATGAAAACATCACCCTTCTGCAACTTTTAATAAAATGTCGATCTAGGCAATGATCTTCAGAGGCTGCAAAAAAACATAAGGTGAAAAGCAGAAGGGAAATTTAAAAATAGATGGATCATGCTGACAACACCTGAACCCAGTGATGAATCCAATGACACAGGAGAGAGCACCAGACAAGATGAGCCTCCTGTGTATAGGAAATACACAAATTCATATCTGAGGTACTGTTGCCAAAATACCTGAATTTGATCAAGCCTCTAAATCTACTTACCAATTTAAAAGAAATAGGAGGGGTCAGTGGAACATAATAAACAACACAAGAGGATTATAGTCACTAAAATCTAGAATGTAAACTCCACAGGACAAAAGATATAATTTCTTAAGCAAGTCAATTGGAAGGTTAAAAAAAGATGTTCTTTAAATTAAAAGTGACTTAACATTTCAGAGAAATTATAAGTAAAACCATGACATACCCCACACACTCACTAAAAGAACAAAAATGAAAAAGATGTAAAATACCAAGTGTTGACAAGGAAGTGGAACAAGTGGAACCTTCATACACTGTGGGGGCAGGGGGAATATAGATTGGAACAACTACTTTGAAAAAACTCATTAGAAGTATCTACTGAGATGAACATATATACACCCTATGACTCAGAAATGGCCAAGAAATGAAAAAAGAAGTTCATCTAAGAATATTCATAGCCCTATTATTCAATAATAAGTCAAAAATTATAAAATACCTAAATCTCCATAACAGATAAAGATATTGTGAAATTTCCACACATTGCATTTTGTTTTTATAATTATTCCCTTATTGTTTTTCTTAAACTCTAGTACATGACAGAATGACCCCTGAAGTATAATTTTCTCAAAAAGAGATATGATCTCGGCCTAACATCAACCACCATAGCTTGAGATAGTTTAAAAATGTATTTTTATTCTTCCTAAGTATAATTGTTAGGAGTGCAGGCTCTGGAGACTGAGTCCTGCCTCTAGTTCTACCACTTACAAACTGTACGAGTTTGAATTCTTTCACTTTACCTTACAGCCACTCAACGGTCTCATCTGCAGAACCAGGATTATACAGTATAAGAAATAAGAACTTAAGAAATTCTTAAATATTGCCTTGTGTTTTATTTTTTACAAGGATAAATGGTCAAGAGTCACATTAGTTAAAAAATTCAGCAGCAGAGTTGTTGAAATACCATACTCCCTATGATCTTGGGAGAGTTAGAGTCCCTCAGTGCTTTAATTTCTTCTATAAAATGGCAGAAACAATTGTCCCTACGGCATAGGTTTTTTTTTTTAGAGTTAATTGACTTAATACAAGAAAATACTTAGAAGACTGCTAGACATACAGTAACAACACAATAAATTCTAAATACTTCTAAGAAATATTTCCAAGTTCAGATTTTTATCATTTTAATAGTTTTAAACTATTAAAATGATAAAAATCTGTAGTTTTAAACTATTAAAATGATAAAAATCTGTGTCATTAATAAAGCTCATTGATCTTTAAACTGAAACCTATTCATCAACTGATACATGTTTTAAATAGTTAACTTTCACTATAACCACTGTTGAATGCCTGACTACTTATCACGAGAATATCACTAAAGCTCTTGGAACAACTGATCTCAGGAAACAGCACCACCATTCCTGCAAGGCATGTGGCTGAACAAAAAGCCGAGGGATCATCCAGGATCCTGCCTTATCCTCAACATCCCCCACAACGACCAACTGCAGGTCCCGCCTGCCCTAGCTCCAACATGCTCCATCCAGGCCACCCCTGACCTTTGCACACTGCTGCAGCTCTGGGC